>JASDQU010504477.1:27029-43200 GCA_032191745.1 Picea mariana | reverse complement strand
TATCATGTTAACAGGAACCCACGTGTGTTCCTAGTAATAATAATGTGTGCATTCTTTAGGAATGTGCGCATGTTCCTAAAGCATGTGTGAGAATTCCTAAAGCGTGTGTGCATGTTCCTAAAGCATGCATGCACATTCCTAAAGAGTAAATGGGTTATTTTTATTTCAATTTGTATTAGGAACACACACGCATTCTTGTACACTTGTTTCTTAAGAACACATGCACGTTCTTGATAACGCGCATGCGTTCTTGTAAATGTGCCTATGTGGCTTGTTGAGTGGAGGTTTTGGGTTGTCAAACTTGTCACATCAGGAACACATATGTGTTCTTAGAAGAATGCACGTGTTCCTGCGAGTGCATGTTCCTTCTCACCCCATTGCCACTTTATTGTCCACCAACTTCATGCATTCACCCCCATGATAAATACAATGACGTCATATACAACACTTTTTTTCAGTTCACAAGAAGTATCGACAAGTAGGAGTGAGGCACCTGGCACAATGAAACCTCCCCAACCTACGAGGTATGTTTGCGAAAACCTAACCAACATAATTCATCCTGATTGTGCAAATAATTGTAAAACCATGAAAAAAAAAGGATACCACATCACTTCTTATGTTCAAACACTATCAACAGGCCTAGAATTACATCACCCAATACACTATCGGTAGAACACTTGAACAACCGATGGAATAGACATGTACAACACCTACTTAAACAAGGAAATCATAACTTGACACATTATGCACATTGATATGATAAACAACAAAGGAATGATGACAGTCACACTAACTGTGTCCGCACACCTTGTCCAAAAACACAAGGAAAAGATTTTTCCTGGTAATGGGATACCCATTACAAACTTTAAAATACTACCAAAAATAGTATACGATCATGGTGATTGTGAGCGAATTATATCACTCGATGAATCAAGTGTTGTGGAAACAATGCTCACAAATTGCATAGAATACCATTTCATACCGGACACAATAATCAAACAATTTGCAGAGTA
Source organism: Picea mariana (assembly GCA_032191745.1). Classification (NCBI taxonomy): domain Eukaryota; kingdom Viridiplantae; phylum Streptophyta; class Pinopsida; order Pinales; family Pinaceae; genus Picea; species Picea mariana. The sequence goes on along the minus strand of JASDQU010504477.1, from coordinate 42,187 downwards.
TGAAAACCTCTACCCAATTGGAACTATTGGAATTGTCGTCACACTCGTAAAAAAATTCAAGTTGCAACACATTCTCCATATAAAGGATGGCGATTTGGACAATGACAAGGAAACAATACTACTTTCCATATCCAATTTTCTCTTTTACTTTCATATGCTGATATATCCCCATCATCTTACATAGCTATTATACTATTCCATGTTGCAGTTACAACTGTTCGACAAGTATGCACACTTATTTTCTTCGATAGAACAACAACTGCAAAAAAGACACTTTCCTATAATTCTCTTCAAATATATAACCAATAAAAGGGATGTCAAAGAAATGATCTTTTGTACAAAAAATTCAACATTTATAACATAATTGAGAATAGACATAGTGGAAGATCTAAAGAAACTAACTAGCTCAACAATTGTTGTAAGTATACTTATACAACTCAATCCACAATTTGCATACACAAAACTTGACTTACACAATTTCCATACAGATAATTTGTTGTACACATATATATTGTATTGTTCAATATATTAACTACTACACTCATGTATGAATATTGAAGGTGTATTGGCAACAATAAATGCATACTCAACCCCTTTCGAGCTTATATGTTCCATTTGTAACTCTCCTGCTTCTGCCTCCACCTTAATAAATGATGGCACAATTCATTGTCTCTGATGCAATAAAAAATCCCCTTACATATACAGACATTTCCTCAATGTTTTCATCTGAACCCTCAACAACACAATCTTTCATTGTATAATTAGACACCCTATATTACAAGATGTACTTCTTGTCTTAACACAATTTCCATTTGAAATATACTTACAAAAAGAAGAAAAAAACCCTCTACATGCTACGTGACTTCCTAGTGCATAACAAATTTACATTAAATGAGGACAATGCCATACAACAAGAAAAAAGCTATATCAAAAAAATTATTTATTTTTGGCTTCACATATTACTATAAATTGGTTCTAACTCACCATTGACTTTACAGTTTTTCCTATCAAGCATTGACAAGATCTACAGGTTTGCAAATTTTTGACACGGTTTTATTCATTTTTCTATATATATATAGATTAATGTTTTATCAACTTGTTGAGATCAATTCATGCTTCTGAAATTTCCCTCCCCTTTTCTATTTTCCGAACTTATTTTTTCCCTTTCTTTTCCCTCTTCTATACTTACCCGTTTTTCCCTTTCCCCTTTTCCCCTTCTACTCTCCCTCTCTTGTTCTATACTTATTCATTTTTTCAGAACGACGAGTTCCTGGGTTGGAGGAATTTCAGATCCTCATCTCCATCCACACCCTTGCATCATGAGTTCAGCGGACCGCCACACTATCCTATACTTAGTCGATTTTGAAATACTGGGTTCCCAGGTTGGCGGGGTAGAACTCTCACGCCCCATGTTCTGTGATATACATTATGCATCCAAAATATCCTCGATCTACATTTTTACTGTTGGACCCCCCAGATCCTAAGTATCTATTCTATCCTTTGTTAGGTACGACCGACTGCATTACAACACTTAGTCATTTTTCAACCTTCTCTAGTCGTGGGTTCAGAAAATCCTCAAATCCTATTTCTCTCCTGTCTATCCTGACCACCTTCACGTGATTTCCAATACGTATTTAGTATGATTTAATGATAACAACTTATCATGCAAGTTCCATAAAGATTGTCATTAATGAGCGAAGGGATCAAGGAGATTTCCTATTGAAACACATTAAACCAGGATTTGTGAAGGACTATATTATCCCTCTCAAGCGTTCATTTTAAACATTATTTGGAGCAAAGGAATGTTTTCATCAACTTATGGAAGCAACTCGACAATAGTTCTATAGAGATACATTGAATATTTTCGGGCGTGAGGACCAGAAATTTCAGTGGTCCAGAGCATATTCTTATTACTCCTCCCCTTATGAAAAGGAAGTAATCTAGACATTTGGAATTGCTCGTGCAGGCTGCATCACAGACTGTAAGGAGTTGGTTACCTTGTGCATCGAGATATATATTCCAAACCATCATATCATTCAGTTAGGAGACCATTCCCCTGTCTCTCTGTTGCCTCAGGTATTTCATAAGATGTTGAGACTTCCCGAACCAATGCTTACCTTCAAGGGTGAAGATTGAAAATAACTCTTAAAGAAGCATGAAAATGGGTTGGACCTCTTATTTGAGTTCCTGGAGAACCCAATGGATTTCCCCAAGGACATCACGAGATTGTTGGTTGGAGGATTTAAAAATCCTTTCTGGGAAATTTCTTGGATTTTCACGAGGGTAACAGGACAAGAAACTACAAACAACATTTCCCACATGATTCTTTATATTTTATACTTTACGATCAAGGAACATGCCATCTTCGATTGGGGCAAGTTGACTTCCATTGAAATCTCTTCCCAATTGTCACAATACAAGAAGGAGAAGAAATTATTTATGTCTTGTTATTTGGTTTTCGTGATAGCACATTGCTATCAATTTCTGAATTATCTGTGTGTAAGAAGGTAAACTTTGAATTCGACCTAGTAACCTTCTGGTATCAAACATTATGGAGGCACAAATCCTCCCAACATTTTTATGAAGTTTTTAGTGAATTTGTCTAAGTTTTTAAAGGTTTTCTTTTTGGAAAGGACACCCCCCAGATGTCTGACCAGGCGAGTAAGTTCCTGGATCATAAGGGGAAACTAGAACATATGGAGAATTATAATATCATAAGGATTTTCGATTCTAAGGAAAATCCTTCCTTCTTTCCATGCCACATATCTTAAAAAATGTTTGTTATTGAAATAGTAAGGCAATACAACTATTGGTTTCATTTTTTCCATGAAAAGAGAAAAAATTAATTCATACCTCTGCCTTGGAAAGTTGGGGAATTCATATTAAAAAATATGAACAAGATTGATGAATTTGCAGGCCACTTCCATAGCTTGAATCTAAGATATGCTTAAAGGGTAAAAGGGTTTGACCCTAGTAGAATTTTTGTAGAACATATACTGGAAATTGGCTTCAGTAATTCATTTATTAATACTATTCTAAATGAAAACAAATATGATGAATCAGACACTCCTGCTCATGACACTGGCAACCTGGAAAAAATACTCAACACCAATGATTCGTACAAATAGAAAGGAAAAAGGTCTTAGCGAGAAGAGTGCCCAATCCCTAACTGTCACTCCAAAGAGTACAACATCTCAGAGCAGTGCTCCAATGACCCACCAAATTAAGAAAGTGACCCACATTTCTTCAGGCGGAGGAGGAGATAAGAACCCTCCTTCAAGAAAAATTGAAAGTTCCCATAAACTTCCCTTGAGGAAGAAATTAAAAAATATCGTGCAAGAAGAGGAGGGACCTCGAGCGAAAAGAAACATCCACGACCTCTCCCTCAAGGATATGGAACTTGAGATTGACATCGAAAAATTTTACCCCACCACTGATCAACCATAGGACACATATCACCAGAATCCTTTGATGGATATAATTAAGAGCAAGACCTTCGATGAAGAAGAGTCTTTTGTATTTCAGAGTGTTGTTTTTGACAACGAATCCAAAATTTAATTATTGAGAAAATAGATGTAAATAATAAAAAGAGGAAATCTCATTTAGAGGTTAACATACGAAATATGCAACCTTCCCAAATTTCCCAAATTCACCGAGCAACTGGAGATAATCTATACGATTATATTGGAGGCCTTGAAGAAAATAATTCCAAGTTAAAGGAAAGAGTCAAAGGATTTGAAGAAGCTTTAATGACTCTTCCAGTACTTTCTAGTCCTTTAACAATGATCGAGCCTACAACACCTGCAGCTAAAATGAAAGGATCTTCAAGCCTGCTCACATTAGCCAGAGGAACATTAAGAAAATAATGGAATTAATTACAGAGGCTTGGGAGATGTCAAAGAACATGGTGTCTTTTGGAATGAGGGCACATGCCTTCCATGAATATTTACAGGCAGATTTGAAAAATGAAGAAGTTTTTTACCTTGACACGGTCGTACCGTTCGGTTTTAAAGTTACCGATATGAAAAATTTGAGAAGAAGAGAGGAGGATATCCCTTCTCTAAAATAGATAAAACAACTGAATGCATGCTGGAAGGAAAAGGTTAAAAACTTGAATATCATTGTCCAAGAATGCAACCAAGCCATAATAAGGAGATAAGAATTATTCAAAAGGATGAATGAGATAGACCTAGCCGAGAGCACCAATGAGGTCCAAGACCCCAAGTTGATTCTCAACTCGTTGTTCCTAACCAAGGAAGCCTTTGAAGAGAAATTTGAGATCTTTAAAGAGTTATCATTTGAAAAGTTCTATGGTATGATTGAGTATAATGAATATGACGTAGGCAAATGGCTAGTGGATTATTCATTAAAAAATCAAGATATTGAAGAAGCTTTGTGTAATATTTCCATTGATCTAAGGGACTTGGAGGGAGATATTTTCAATATAAAAATCCGGCATGAAATCAACATGGCACCAATGAGAAGCTATATCGAAGAGTGGTTTAAAAAATCTATTGACAAACTAATCGATGAAAGGAAAACGGCAGTTGAGATGGTTCCTGTAACCATTGATGAAAGCAATAAAAGGACATCAAAAAGAAAGTGACAAGTGGGAGATACCATCATAGTAAGTTCATACTGATCACATCCTTCTTCTTTATCAATTACTTCATCTAGTTACTCCACCTCTTTAAATAGAAAGGTTTAATCGAAGACTAATAATTTCCTTTTTCTTCTTACCAGGTTTTGTTGTCTTCCGCCGCCCACTTTCTTCCTTCTACAAACTTCATTCTTATATACATTTTCTTTATGGTCCGCAGGATCCCCAATCCCATTTTGAAATAAAGTAATAAACTATGAAAAACACATTTAAAGTTTGAAGAATATATAATAAACTATATATTGTTTAGAAATTTCAAGAGAGCTATTTTGTGAACAATCTCGAATGTACTTTGTAACCTAGTTTTCTAAATATAAAGTATTTGAGCTTAATCTATCATTATCTTTGTTTGAGCTTCCCATGTATCACTCTGTTAAAGTTCTCTTATGAATGCATATTATTTTCTTTTATTTTTTATGTGATCACAAATCTTTAGCCCAACTATGATGGATGAGAGGAAATTTTGTTTATTATTTTAAATGTGTGAATGTGTGTGGTTCTTGGTCCATTCTCAGGAACTTTCTTTAAAGAAAATAAAAACATTTTTCCATTTTTTCATCTTTCAATTTTCTTTGATTATCACGATAGACTTCTCTAAAAGTCCCACATTCTGAAGACCTAGAGTCCCACGAAAATCATAATAGAGGAGTACCACCTCTATGAAAACATAGGGGGATTTATATCCTCGTGAGGTTGTCGTTTCGGTCCTAATGGATTTCAAGCATCAACATTTTTTGTGACCATATTGGGGACATGAAATGAAAATTCGGAACATGGCCCAACCTTTGTAAAATAATATATGAATTTACCCCAGGGTAATCAACCCCATTTGGAAATTGGATTAAATAATCAACGAAGCATTTTACACCAGTTGTACAATCTAGTAATAACAACATCCTAGACTCAAGAAGAGTTGGAAAGGTATTGGCATATCTTAGTCCAATAAGAAGAAAGAGAAATCCTCCAAAGATAGAGGAGAGAAGAATGACAAGATCAAATAAATAAAAGGCTAGCTAGAGAAGCACATGAACAAGGTCGAGACTGAAGCTGGACGAATACAAGGGACCCATTACCAGAAGTAAAAGTAAGCAACTCTCTATCCTTAGAAGTGAAAATTCTAGCCCTAAATTATACCTAGACATGGTAGTGAGAGACAAACAACCTCGAGACGAGCATCATGAGGAGAGACAAGGAGGTTGAAGAGATGATGCAAGAAATCAAGGAATCTCAGGGTTTGGAAATAAAAGGAGGGTAAGAGATTCCTCTCTTAATATTATACGTGAACAACATGAGCTCCCTGTTCTCCATAAGGGCACCTTAAAGGAATTTTTTGGAGATGGAAAAATCGATGCAAAGAGGCATCTGCACTTATTTATTGACATTTGTGACTTTTAGCAAGTTGAATATGACAACGTTGTGGTAAGGTTGTTTCTGCAAACCTTATCAGAAAGAGATTATGAATGGTATACAACATTTCCCAATAGATCTATTATCTCATTTAACAACCCCAAAGATATGTTCCTAACTATTTTTTCCCCTCCAATTGCTTACCATACCCTCCTCGCCGAATTCACCTAGATTGGGTTGAGGAAGAACGAAAGGATACGAGATTTTAATCTCACGTTCAATAAGACCTTAAGTAGAATTCTAGAAGATAAAATACCAAATGACCCGGTCATTCTCAGTTGTTATAAGAATGAAATGCTCCCAAATGTAAAATATGCCATCAGACCATCCCAAATGGATACTTTCGAGGAGGCAATGACTAAAGCCACTGAGATGGAAGAAATTATGATTGAGACGGGTGCCGATCCCAAAATTATACTGGAAAGAGTACAAAGGAAGATGGGGGGATTAAATATTGATAATCAGGGATATTCCAGCTCAAGAAAGAATGAAGAATCAAAACCTCGAGCAACTCATAATCAAATGACGGGAGGAGGATTTTTCAAAGGAACCATACTTGACGTAAAGGTTGACCTTGTGGCAGCACAGAAAACTAAGAAAAGAATTGAAATTGCACAAATGAATAGAACCATCAAACAAATGCAGAAAAAGATAACCAGACTGAGAAGGGGAGATAAATACATGCCAAACCAAAGAATGTCAATTCCTGAGCAAATAAGGAACCCTCCCCTTGAAAACAGAGTGAGGTTTGAGGATACTGATAACCCACAGAGACCAAGGGTTCCCAAAAAACCTACTCCAAACATGACTGTTTTGGACAATGTCTATGATGAGCAATTAATTAAAAAAGAAAATTATTACTTACCTGATGAAAGTTCTGAAAATGTGTAGATTGATGGATGTGAGACATCCATGTATATATTGGGAGAGGGAAAAAATGATACTAACTCGCAATAAAACTTCTCCCAGACAAGAGGGTTTGTAAATAGACAAAAGAATAAAGGAAACTCTGACAAGGAAAAACAAAAAGAAAAAGAAAAAGAAAAAAAAATGAAAAAGGGTCGAATGAGAAAGTGACGGATGGAAATGGAACCAAAAGGAAACACCTGGTGTCAAGATCCACTCAAATGATGTATAATGTCATAGAGGACCTAAGTAAGTTGAGGATAACTTTACCTTTTAAGGAAGTGGTGAACATTCCTCAGTAAAGATAGACCATTTTGAATTTCCTGGGTGATCCATCGGAAAGAGTTGAAGCTGTCGTTACCAGTCCAAAACAGAGCCAGAGCCCGTAAACTTCCAAGATAAGAGGTAAAATTGTGCCCTTCTATATTTCAATTGAAAATCATGATGTTGCATTACATAATTGTTTAGTTGAAACTAGCGCGAGAAATAATATAATGCCACTTGTGGTCATGGAGGCATTGGGAATGAGTTTCACTAAGTATTATGAAACCGGTGAGAGCATATATGCAATTGATTCTAGAAAAGTGTCAATTTACGGAGAAATCAAGTATTTTTATGCCTGGATTACAACATCCCCCCATATCATTACAATTTTCAATATTATTGTGGTATACCTTCCTCTAGCATACAAAGTTGTGCTCGGATGACACTGGACATCCATGATCGATGGATATATAATGAACGATGGAAGTTGTATGATGCTACTAGGCAGGGAGGGAGAAATGATTAAAGTAACCCATGAACCAAGAAAACCCTTCTCTTTTAAGAAGAAGGACGATTAATTAATGGAAGATTATATAGATGCCAAGATTGGAAACCATGCTATCCTAGACATGGAGCACAATAAAATCCTAGAGAAACTTCAAGGCTTGGGGAAAAAAGAATGTTTGTTTGAAGGCTACTGGAGTATTTCATTCGATGGAGCTTGTTCTAAATCTGTGAATGAAGTTGGAATTGATATTTTGATTCCAAATAAGAATATGAATCCCCATGTTGTAAGACTGGAGTTTTCATGCACAAATAACGAGGCAAAATATGAAGCTTTGATCTAGGGGATGATCCTTGCACAAGAAATGAAAATAGAACATCTCGTTGTGACTGGAGACTTAGAGTTGGTCATCAATCAAGTTACCCAAAGCTACAAAATAAAAAAGGAAAGACTTAAGATGTATTTCAAAAGAGTTAACGAACTGATGTAATATTTCAGCTCCTTCAACATTTCTTTCATTCCAAGGGACATGAATCACAAGGCCAATTCACTATCCTTGGTGGCCTCATTATCAAACCCAGACAATGTCCAAAGAAAATGTCTTTCCAGGTAGAAAGATCTTTTCGACCATCCATGCCTGATAATATTGAGTACGTACACGTATTTGAGAATGATGAACAATTGGAAATTTTTTTGTTGGAAGAAGACGATAGCTCGTCTGCCGCCCCAAAAGACTGTATACAATCTGAAGCTTTATTTACAAAAGACGATCATGCCAAGAATATCCTTGAAGAATTTTCAGTTTGAAAAGTGCAAGAAACGAGAAAAGTCAATATTGGAACGGACAAGTCCCCGAAATATGTCAACTTGGGAGTTGATTGCACCACTGAAGAGGTTGAACAATATGTTTCCTTATTCAAGGAATATATTGATGTGCTCACTTGGACCTATGATGATTTTAAAACCTATGATAAAATTATATTCCAACATATCATTCCTTTGAGGGAAGAGGCGAAACCAGTGAAACAAAAAATAAGGATGATGAATCCCAAGCTGAAACCTCTAGTAAAAATCAAATTGGAGAAGTTGAAGAAGGAAGGGATAATTAATCCCATCAGAAATCCAGGCTGTCTTTCAAATCCAGTGATTGTAAGGAAAAATACCAGGGAAATCCGGATGTGTGTTGACTTCAGAGACCTTAAAAAAGAAAGCATAAAAGATAATTTTCCTTTGCCTAACATGGAGTTTCTTCAAAAATAAGTTATTGGATCAGCCTACATGTTCATTTTTGATGGTTTCTTTGGATATAAGTAGGTCTTGGTGGCTGAGGAAGATAGGGAAAAGACAACATTTATCACACCATGGGAGACATATGCATATGATATAATCCTCTTCGGTTTGAAGAATGATGGAGCCACATTCCAAAGGGCCATGGATCATGCATTCAATGGGTTTATAGGAAAGTTTATGGAAGACTACCAATATGAATTGAAGATGCATTCAAAAAAAAAGGGAGGATCATATACATCATTTAAGAAAGTTTTTTGAAAGATGTAGATTATATGATGTTTCTCTGAATCCAAATAAGTGCGTGTTCATTGTGACTCAAGGAAATTTGTTGGGACATATTGTATGCAAGGAAGGGATTTAAATAGATCCAGAAAGAGTTAAAGAAATAAATGAGCTGAACCCCACAACATCCAAGAAGGGATTCCAATCATTCTTCGACAAAATCAATTTTTTGAGAAGATTTGTTCCTGACTACGCAAGCATCGTAAATTCGATCAATCTGTTACTGAAAAAGGAGTAGAGGTTAGAATGGACAACATGTACTTAGGAAGCATTCAACAATATCAAAGGATCAATCACCACTGCTCCTGTCCTCATCATTCCTGACTTCCAAAGAGACTTCATTATCTATTCATTTGTTACAGAGACAATTGTTGCATCCGTTCTCACTCGAAAAAATAGAAACAAAGAAGAACTCCAGATAAGTTTTATGAGAAAACCCTACACGACTATGATTTGAGGTATTCAAAACTCAAGAAGCAAGCCTTGGATCTTGTAAAAGTAGTAGCGCACTTTCAGACATATATATTAAGCACCCATGTTATAGCCTATGTTCCCTCATCACTAGTGAATATGCTTCTAAATCAATAGTCGAGAGAAGGAAAATGGGCTAACTGGTTGGAAAAGATACAAGAATATGATATCGAGATTAAACCTCTAAAGGAAATAAAAGGATAAGGTTTATGCAAGCTCATCGCGAATGGAGACTCGGTCGATGGGTTGATTTCAATCTCAGTTGGAGAACCATTAGCTGATTTAGAATGGTACAAAGATATTATATTCCACTTAAGGTTCGGGAAATTTCCTGTCACCAAGAACCCCAAGGAGCGAAGGACATTGAAGATGAAGGTGAACCAATACGTTCAAATTTCTGACATACTGTTTAGAAGAAATTTTTATGGTATACTACTAAGTTGCGATGATGAAAATCGAGCCCAAGAACTAATTAGAAAATTCTATGAGGGAATATGTGGTGGACACTTTGCACCTACTACAACTGCCCACAAAATAATTAGAGTAGGATTTTACTGGCCATCAATCTTGAGAGATTCGTATGCTACAATAAGGAAGTGTTTGTCATTCCAACAATTTTAAGGGAAAATGAAGAAATCTGTGATGCCTTTGCAATGGTAGAACAACCGTTTTCCCAATGGGAACTTAATGTTGTTGTCCAAAATCTAGCAAGGGGAATATGTGCATTCTAACAACTACCAATTATTTCACGAAATGACCGGAAGTGGTGGCGCTAAAGAAGGTTGATGCTGAAGAACTGATTAAATTCGTCAAAGACAACATTCTTTTGAGATTTGGTGTCCCTGATAAATTTATCACAGACAATGGTTCGATCTTGATTGGGTCAAAGTTCATGGAGTTTTGTGGAAAATATGGAATCATCATGGGATAGTCATCGAATTATTATCCACAAGGTAATGACCTTGATGAATCCACAAACAAAACACTTGTGTAGATACTAAAGAAAACCATTGATAGAAACCAGAGGAATTGGCATCTGAAGCTGACAGATGCATTATGGGAAAGTAGAAAAACCCCAAAGGATAGCACAGGGATGTCTCCATATCTATTGGTTTATGGGAAAGAGGATAAAATTCTAATTAATCTCGATCTCAACACATTAATATATGTGTTTAATACCAAGGATACAAAAGACAATTCACCAATCCAGAGGAGAATCAACTAGTTGCTAAAGTTAGAAGATGAATGAAGCAAAGACTTGGATCAAAATTCTCAGAGGAAGCAGAGTGTCAAAATATATTTTGATCAGAGCACAACTGTGAAGAACTTCGAGAAGGGAGAGCTGGTGTTACTTTGGAACAAGGCCAAGGAGAAGTCTTCCATGCATACAAAGTTTGAAGCACTCTCGACAGGACCATATGTCATCGAGAAGATATTGGGTTTTAAATCCTATATTCTCCAAGACATTAAGGGAAAAATCTTAATGATGCCTCTCAATGGGAAACATTTTAAAGGTTTCTTCTCCTAAGATTTTTTCAATCTCATTGTACATAATTTTATTTTTTGTTCAGTTTATATATTCTTACTCTAACTCCATAACCCAATGGGTAGAAGCACCTGGTCATGAGAGATTATGGATTCTTGACAACCCACAGGGGGTTATCATCCCACAGTTGGAGCCTATTGTTGAGATCAATTCCCACTTCCAAAATTTCCCTCCCCTTTTATATTTTCCCAAATTTTCTCCCTTTCTTTTCCCTCTTCTATACTTACCTATTTTTTCCTTTTCCTTTTTTCCCTTCTACTCTCCCTTTCTTGTTCTATACTTATTTTTTTTTTTCAGAATGATGGGTTCTTAGGTTGGAATATTGGTGGATCCTCATCTCCATCCACACCCTCGCATCATGAGTCCGACCAACTGCCGCGCTATCCTAAACTTAATCGATTTTTCAATCGCAGGTTCTCGGGTTGGCGGGGTTGAACTCTCACACCCCATGTTTTGTGATATACATTTTTCATCCAAAATATATGTGATCTACATTTTTGAACATTGGAACCCCCCAACTCCTAAGTATCCCATCTCTCCATTATTAGGTCCAATCAACCGCATTACAACACTTAGTCATTTTGCGACCTTCTGTAGTCGTGGGTTCCTGGGTTCACAAAATCCTCAAATCCTATTTCTCTCTCATCTGTCCCCACCACCTTCATGTGCTTCCCCATACACATTTAGTATGATTTAATGCTAACAAATTATCATGCAGGTTCTGTAAATATTTTCATTAATGAGCAAAGGGATTGAGGAGATCTCCTATTAAAATGAATTAAACCAGGATTTGCGAAGGATTATATTATCCCTCTCAAACATTCATTTTAAATTTTATTATCCCTCTAGTGAAAATGAATGTTTTCGTCAACTTATGGAAGCAACTCGACAACAATTCTTTGGAGATACATTGAACATTTTTGGGCGTGAGGACAATAAATTTCAGTGGTGTAGAGAATATTCTTATTACTCGTCCCCTTCTTCCCAAAAGGAAGTAATTTGGATATTTGGAATCGCTCGTGCAAGATATTTCCTAGAGGTTTTCTACTGTAAGGAGTTGGTTTCTTAGTGTGCTGAGAGATATATTCCAAACCAGTGAATCATTCAATTGTGGGACCATTCCCCTATCTCTTTGTCGCCTTAGGTATTTTATAAGATGTTGAGACTTCCCAAACCAACACATTCCTTCACTGGTGAAGATTGTAGAGAATTATTAAGGAAGCAAGAAAATGGGTTGAACCTCTTACCTGAGTTCCTGGAGAACCCAAATACCATCCTCGAGGACATTACAAGATTGCATATTGGCGCATTTTAAAATCCTTTTCGGGAAACTGATTGGCTTTTCATGAGGGTAACAGGACAAGAAACTACAACCAACATTTCCTGCATGATTATTTACATTTTATACTTTACAGTCAAGGAACATGCAATCTTCGATTGGGGCAAGTTGATTTCCATTGAAATATCTTCCCAATTGTCACAATACAAGAAGGAGAATAAATTCTTTATGTCCTCTTATTTATGTCCTCTTATTTGGTTTTCGCAATAGCACATTGTTGTCCATTTTCGATATTATCTGTGTGTAAGAAGGTAAATTTTGAATTCAACCCAGTAATCTTCTGGTATCAAACATTATGGAGGCAGAAATCCTCCCAGCATTTTTATGAACTTTTTATTGACTTTGTCTCAATTTTTAAAGGTTTTTTCTTTGGAAAGGACACCCCCCAAATGTCTGACCAGGCGAGTAAGTTCCTGGATAGGAAGGGGTTACTAGAACAAATGGAGAATTATAGTTTCATAAGGATTTTCAGTTATAAGGAAAATCCATCGTTCCTTCCATTCCACATATTTGACAAAATGTTTTTTACTGAAATAACAAGGAAGTACAACTATTGATTGCATTTTTTCCATGAAAAGAGAAAAAAACAATTCATACCTCTACCTTGGAAAGTTGGGGACTTCATATTCAGAAATATGAATAAGATTGATGAATTTGCAGGCTACTTCCACAATCTGAATCTAATATATGATGAAAGGGTAAAAGCGTTCGATCCTAGTGGAATTTTTGTAGAATATCTACTGACAATTGGATTCAATAATACTTTTATTAATACTATTTTGAATGACGACAAAGATAATGAATCAGGAACTCCTTCTCGTGACACTGATGACCTGGAAACAATACTCAACACAAATGATTCGTGAAAATAGAAAGGAAAAGGTCATGGCAAGAAGAGTTCCCAATCTCCAATTGTCAATCCAAAGAGTACAACATATCGAAGTAGTGCTCCAACGACCCACCAAATTAAGAAAGGGACCCACATTTCTTCAAGCGGAGGAGGAGATAAGAACTATCCTTCTGGAAAAATTGAAAGCTCCCCTAAACTTCCCCTGAGGAAGAAAAAAAAAATATTGTGCAAGAAGAGGAGGGACCTTGAGCTGAAAGAAACATCCACGACCTCTCCCTCGAGGATATGGAACTCGAGATTGACATCAAAAAAGTGTTCCCTAACGCTGATGAGGACACAAATCACCAGAATCCTCTAATGGAAATAATTGAGAGTGAGACCTTCGATGAAGGAGATTCTTTTGTATTTCAGAGTGTTGTTTTTTACAACAAATCCAAACTTTAATTATTGAGAAAAGAGATGTAAAGAATAAAAAGGGGAAATATTGTTCATAGGTTAACCTATGGAACATGTGGCCTTCCCAAATTTCCCAAATTCACCGAGTAACTGGAGATGCTCTAAATGATTCTATTGAAGGACTTGAAGCTGAGAACGACAAGTTAAAGAAAAGAGTCAAAGAATTGGAAGAAGCTTTAATGCCTCGTCCAGTACTTGCTAGTCCTTCAAAAATGATTAGGCCTAACACACCTATAGCTAAATTGAAGGTATCTTCAATCTTGATCACATAAGCCAGGGGATATAAGGAGAAGAACATTAAGGAAAGAATGGAATTAATTATAGAGGCTTGGGAGATGTCAAAGAACATGGTCTCTTTTGGAATGAGGGCACATGCCTTCCATGAATATTTATAGGTGGATTTGAAAAATGAAGAAGGTTTTTACCTTGACACGATCATACCATTCGGTTTTAAAGTTACAAATATGAAAGAGTTGAGAAGAAGAGAGGAGGATCTCCCTTCTCTGAACTGGATAAAACCACTGAACGAATGCTAGAAGGAAAGGGTTAAACACTTGAATATCATTGTCCAAGCATGTAGCCAAGCCATAACAAAGAGGGAATAATTATTCAAAAGGATGACTGAGATAAAACTAGCCAGGAGAACCAATGAGGTCCAAGACCCCAAATAGATTCTCAACTCGTTGTTCCTAACCAAGCAATCCTTTCACGAAAAAGTTGAGATATTTAAAGGGTTATCATTTGAAAATTTCTATGGCATTCTTGAGTATAATGAAGATGACGTAGATAACTGGCTAGTGGATTATTCAGTAAAAAATCAAGATATTGAACAAGATTTGCATAATATTTCCATTGGTCTAAGGGACTTGGAGGATGAGATTTTCAATATCAAAATCTAGCATGAAATCAATGTGGCACCAATGAGAATCTATATCAAAGAGTGGTTTAAAAAATCTATTGACAAATTGACCAATGAAGGGAAAAAGGCAGTTGAGACAGTTCCTGTAACCGTCAATGAAAGCAATAAAAGGACATCAACAAGCAAGCGAAAAGTGAGAGATACCATTATATTAAGTTCATATTGATAACATCCTTCTTTCCTTATCAAATCCTTCATCCAATTACTCCACCTCTTTAAATAGAAAGGTTTAACCAAAGATGAATAATTTCCTTTTTCTTTTT
>JASDQU010504477.1:12268-26828 GCA_032191745.1 Picea mariana | reverse complement strand
AAGAAACGAGAAAAGTCAATATTGGAACGGACAAGTCCCCGAAATATGTCAACTTGGGAGTTGATTGCACCACTGAAGAGGTTGAACAATATGTTTCCTTATTCAAGGAATATATTGATGTGCTCACTTGGACCTATGATGATTTTAAAACCTATGATAAAATTATATTCCAACACATCATTCCTTTGAGGGAAGAGGTGAAACTAGTGAAACAAAAAATAAGGATGATGAATCCCAAGCTGAAACCTCTAGTAAAAATCAAATTGGAGAAGTTGAAGAAGGAAGGGATAATTAATCCCATTAGAAATCCAGGTTGTCTTTCAAATCCAGTGATTGTAAGGAAAAATACCAGGGAAATCCGGATGTGTGTTGACTTCAGAGACCTTAAAAAAGAAAGCATAAAAGATAATTTTCCTTTGCCTAACATGGAGTTTCTTCAAAAATAAGTTAGTGGATCAGCCTACATGTTCATTTTGGATGGTTTCTTTGGATATAAATAGGTCTTGGTGGCTGAGGAAGATAGGGAAAAGACAACATTTATCACACCATGGGAGACATATGCATATGCTATAATTCTCTTTGGTTTGAAGAATGATGGAGCCACATTCCAAAGGGCCATGGATCGTGCATTCAACGGGTTTATAGGAAAGTTTATGGCAGACTACCAATATGAATTGAAGATGCATTCAAAAAAAAAAGGAGGATCATATACATCATTTAAGAAAGTTTTTTGAAAGATGTAGATTATACGACGTTTCTCTGAATCCAAAGAAGTGCGTGTTCATTGTGACTCAAGGCAAGTTGTTCGGACATATTGTATGCAAGGAAGGGATTTACATAGATCCAGAAAGAGTTAAAGAAATAAATGAGCTCAACCCCACAACATCCAAGAAGGGATTCCAATCATTCTTCGACAAAATCAATTTTTTGAGAAGATTTGTTCCTGACTACGCAAGCATCATAAAGTCGATCAATTTGTTACTGAAAAAGGAGTAGAGGTTATAATGGACAACAGGTACTTAGGAAGCGTTCAACAATATCAAAGGATCAATCACCACTGCTCCTGTCCTCATCATTCCTGACTTCCAAAGAGACTTCATTATCTATTCATTTTCTACAGAGACAATTGTTGCATCTGTTCTCACTCAGAAAAATAGAAACAAAGAAGAAATCTAGATAAGTTTTATGAGAAAAACCCTACACGACTATGATTTGAGGTATTCAAAACTCAAGAAGCAAGCCTTGGATATTGTAAAAGTAGTAGCGCACTTTCATACATATATATTAAGCACCCATGTTATAGCCTATGTTCCCTCATCACCAGTGAAGATGCTTCTAAATTAATAGTCGAGAGAAGGAAAATGGGCTAATTGGTTGGAAAAGATACAAGGATATGATATCGAGATTAAACCTCTAAAGGAAATAAAAGGACAAGGTTTATGCAAGCTCATCGCGAATGGGGACTTGGTCGATGGGTTGATTTCAATCTCAGTTTGAGAACCATTAGCTGATTCAGAATGGTAAAAAGATATTATATTCTACTTAAGGTTCGGAAAATTTCCTGTCACCATGAACCCAAAGGAGCGAAGGACACTGAAGATGAAGGTGAACCAATACATTCAAATTTCTAACATATTGTTCAGAAGAAATTTTGATGGTATACTGCTAAGATGCGGCGATGAAAATCAAGCCCAAGAACTAATTAGAAAATTCTATGAGGGAATATGTGGTGGACACTTTGCACCTACTACAACTGCCCACAAAATAATTAGAGTAGGATTTTATTGGCCATCAATATTGAGAGATTTGTATGCCACAATAAGGAAGTGTTTGTCATTCCAACAATTTTAAGGGAAAATGAAGAAATCCATGATGCCTTTGCAACCTATTGTGGTAGAACAACCGTTTTCCCAATGGGGACTTAATGTTGTTGTCCAAAATCTAGCAAGGGGACTATGTGCATTCTAACAAATACCAATTATTTCACGAAATGACCGGAAGTGGTAGCGCTAAAGAAGGTTGATGTTGAAGAACTGATTAAATTCGTCAAAGACAACATTCTTTCAAGATTTGGTGTCCCTGATAAATTTATCACAGACAATGGTTCGATCTTGATTGGGTCAAAGTTCATGGAATTTTGTGGACAATATGGAATCATCATGGGATAGTCATCGAATTATTATCCACAAGGTAATGATCTTGATGAATCCACAAACAAAACACTTGTGTAGATACTAAAGAAAACCGTTGATAGCAACCAGAGGAATTGGCATCTGAAGCTGACAGATGCATTATGGGAAAGTAGAAAAACCCCAAAGGATAGCACAGGGATGTCTCCATATCTATTGTTTTATGGGAAAGAGGCTAAAATTCCGATTAATCTTGAGCTCAACACATTAATATCTGTGGTTAATACCGAGGATACAAAAGACAATTCACCAATCCAGAGGAGAATCAACTAGTTGCTAAAGTTAGAAGATGAATAAAGAAAAGACTTGGATCAAACTTCTCAGAGGAAGCAGAGTGTCAAAATATATTTTGATCAGAGCACAACTATGAAGAACTTCGAGAAGGGAGAGCTGGTGTTACTTTGGAACAAGGCCAAGGAGAAGTCTTCCATGCATACAAAGTTTGAAGCACTCTCGACCGGACCATATGTCATCGAGAAGATATTGGGTTTTAAATCCTATATGCTCCAAGACATGAAGGGAAAAATCTTAATGATGCCTCTCAATGGGAAACATTTGAAAGGTTTCTTCTCCTAAGACTTTTTCAATCTCATTGTACATAATTTTATTTTTTGTTTAGTTTATATATTCTTACTCTAACTCCATAACCCAATGGGCTGAAGCACCTGGTCATGAGAGATTCTGGATTCTTGACAACCCATAGGAGGTTATCATCCCATAGTTGGAGCCTATTGTTGAGATCAATTCCCACTTTCTAAATTTCCCTCCCCTTTTATATTTTCCCAAATTTTCTCCCTTTCTTTTCCCTCTTCTATACTTACCTATTTTCCCCGTTTCCTTTTTCCCCTCATGTCTTGGAGCATATAGGATTTAAAACCCAATATCTTCTCGATGACATATGGTCCGGTCGAGAGTGCTGGAACAAGGCCAAGGAGAAGTCTTCCATGCATACAAAGTTTGAAGCACTCTCGACCGGACCATATGTCATCGAGAAGATATTGGGTTTTAAATCCTATATGCTCCAAGACATGAAGGGAAAAATCTTAATGATGCCTCTCAATGGGAAACATTTGAAAGGTTTCTTCTCCTAAGACTTTTTCAATCTCATTGTACATAATTTTATTTTTTGTTTAGTTTATATATTCTTACTCTAACTCCATAACCCAATGGGCTGAAGCACCTGGTCATGAGAGATTCTGGATTCTTGACAACCCATAGGAGGTTATCATCCCATAGTTGGAGCCTATTGTTGAGATCAATTCCCACTTTCTAAATTTCCCTCCCCTTTTATATTTTCCCAAATTTTCTCCCTTTCTTTTCCCTCTTCTATACTTACCTATTTTCCCCGTTTCCTTTTTCCCCTTCTACTCTCCCT
The DNA here is from genome assembly GCA_032191745.1 of Picea mariana. NCBI lineage: Eukaryota > Viridiplantae > Streptophyta > Pinopsida > Pinales > Pinaceae > Picea > Picea mariana. Next base: position 23,264 of record JASDQU010504477.1, on the reverse strand, counting down.
TTCTTGTTCTATACTTAGTTTTTTTTTTTTTCAGAATGATGGGTTCTTAGGTTGGAAGATTGGTGGATCCTCATCTCCATCCACACCCTCTCATCATGAGTCCGACCAACTGCCGCGCTATTCTATACTTAATCAATTTTTCAATCGCAGGTTCTCGGGTTGGCGGGGTTGAACTCTCACACCCCATGTTTTGTGATATACATTTTGCATCCAAAATATCTGCAATCTACATTTTTGAACATTGGAACCCCCCAACTCCTAAGTATCTCATCTCTCCTTTGTTAGGTCCAATCGACCGTGTTACAACACTTAGTCATTTTGCAACCTTATGTAGTCGCGGGTTCCCGGGTTCACAAAATCCTCAAATCCTATTTCTCTCTCATCTGTCCCCACCACCTTCACGTGCTTCCCCATACAAATTTAGTATGATTTAATGCTAACAAATTATCATGCAGGTTCTGTAAATATTTTCATTAATGAGCAAAGGTATTGAGGAGATCTCCTATTAAAATGCATTAAACCAGGATTTGCAAAGGATTATATTATCCCTCTCAAGCGTTCATTTTAAACATTATCTAGTGAAAATGAACGTTTTCGTCAACTTATGGAAGCAACTTGATAACAATTCTGTGGAGATACATTGAACATTTTTGGGTGTGAGGACAATAAATTTTAGTGGTGTAGAGAATATTCTTATTACTCGTCCCCTTCTTCCCAAAAGGAAGTAATTTGGACATTTGGAATCGCTCGTGCAAGATATTTCCTAGAGGTTTTCTACTGTAAGGAGTTGGTTTCCTGGTGTGCCGAGAGATATATTCCAAACCAGTGAATCATTCAATTGTGGGACCATTCCCCTATATCTTTGTCGCCTTAGGTATTTCATAAGATGTTGAGACTTCCCAAACCAACACTTTCCTTCACTGGTGAAGATTGTAAAGAATTATTAAAGAAGCAAGAAAATGGGTTGAACCTCTTACCTGAGTTCTTGGAGAACCCAAATACCATCCTCGAGGACATCATGAGATTGCATATTAGTGCATTTTAAAATCCTTTTCAGGAAACTGATTGTATTTTCATGAGGGTAACAGGACAAGAAACTACAACCAACATTTCCTGCATGATTATTTACATTTTATACTTTACGGTCAAGGAACATGCAATATTCGATTGGGGCAAGTTGATTTCCATTGAAATATCTTCCCAATTGTCACAATACAAGAAAGAGAATAAATTCTTTATGTCCTCTTATTTGGTTTTCGCGATAGCACATTGTTGTCCATTTTCGATATTATCTGTGTGTAAGAAGGTAAATTTTGAATTCAACCCAGTAATATTTTGGTATCAAACATTATGGAGGCACAAATCCTCCCATCATTTTTATGAACTTTTTATTGACTTTGTCTCAATTTTTAAAGGTTTTTTCTTTGGAAAGGACACCCCCCGAATGTCTGACCAGGCGAGTAAGTTCCTGGATAGGAAGGGGTTACTAGAAAAAATGGAGCATTATAATGTCATAAGGATTTTCAGTTATAAGGAAAATTCATCCTTCCATTCCACATATCTGACAAAATGTTTTTTACTGAAATAACAAGGAAGTACAACTATTGATTGCATTTTTTCCATGAAAAGAGAAAAAAACAATTCATACCTCTACCTTGGAAAGTTGGGGACTTCATATTCAGAAATATGAATAATATTGATGAATTTGCAGGCCACTTCCACAACCTGAATCTAATATATGATGAAAGGGTAAAAGCATTCGATCCTAGCAGAATTTTTGTAGAATATCTACTGACAATTGGATTCAATAATACTTTTATTAATACTATTTTGAATGACGACAAAGATAATGAATAAGGAATTCCTTCTCATGACACTGATGACCTGGAAACAATACTCAGCACTAATGATTCGTGAAAATAGAAAGGAAAAGGTCATGGCGAGAAGAGTGCCCAATCCCCAATTGTCAATCCGAAGAGTACAACATATCGGAGTAGTGCTCCAATGACCCGCCAAATTAAGAAAGGGACCCACATTTCTTCAAGTGGAGGAGGAGATAAGAACCATCCTTCTGGAAAAATTGAAAGCTCCCCTAAACTTCCCCTGAGGAAGAAAAAAAAAATATTGTGCAAGAAGAGGAGGGACCTTGAGCTGAAAGAAACATCCACGACCTCTCCCTCGAGGATATGGAACTCGAGATTGACATCAAAAAAGTGTTCCCTAACGCTGATGAGGAAACAAATCACCAGAATCCTTTGATGGAAATAATTGAGAGTGAGACCTTCGATGAAGGAGAGTCTTTTGTATTTCAGAGCATTGTTTTTTACAACAAATCCAAACTTTAATTATTGAGAAAAGAGATGTAAAGAATAAAAAGGGGAAATCTTGTTCATAGGTTAACCTATGGAACATGTGGCCTTCCCAAGTTTCCCAAATTCACTGAGCAACTGGATATGCTCTAAATGATTCTATTGAAGGACTTGAAGCTAAGAATGCCAAGTTAAATAAAAGAGTCAAAGAATTATAAGAAGCTTTAATGCCTCGTCCAGTACTTGCTAGTCCTTCAAAAATGATCGGGCCTACCAAACCTACAGCTAAATTGAAAGTATCTTCAATCTTTCTCACATAAGCCAGGGGATATATGGAGAAGAACATTAAGGAAAGAATGAAATTAATTATAGAGGCTTGGGAGATGTCAAAGAACATGGTCTCTTTTGGAATGAGGGCACATGCCTTCCATGAATATTTACAGGTGGATTTGAAAAATGAAGGTTTTTACCTTGACGTGGTCATACCATTCAGTTTTAAAGTTACAAATATGAAAGAGTTGAGAATAAGAGAGGAGGATCTCCCTTCTCTGAACCGGATAAAAGAACAGAATGAATGCTAGAAGGAAAAGGTTAAACACTTGAATATCATTGTCCAAGCATTTTGCCAAGCCATAAGAAAGAGAGAAGAATTATTCAAAAGGATGATTGAGATAAAACTAGCTAGGAGAACCAATGAGGTCTAATACCCCAAATAGATTCTCAACTCGTTGTTCCTTACCAAGCAATCCTTTGACGAAAAAGTTGAGATATTTAAAGGGTTATCATTTGAAAATTTCTATGGCATTCTTGAGTATAATGAAGATGACGTAGATAACTGGCTAGTGGATTATTCAGTAAAAAATCAAGATATTGAACAAGATTTGCATAATATTTCCATTGGTCTAAGGGACTTGGAGGACGAGATTTTCAATATAAAAATCCGGCATGAAATCAATGTGGCACCAATGAGAAGCTATATCGAAGAGTGGTTTAAAAAATCTATTGACAAACTGGCCAATGAAGGGAAAAAGGCAGTTGAGATAGTTCCTGTAACCATCAATGAAAGCAATAAATGGACATCAACAAGCAAGCGAAAAGTGAGAGATACCATCATATTAAGTTCATATTGATCACATCCTTCTTTCTTTATCAAATCCTTCATCCAATTACTCCACCTCTTTAAATAGAAAGGTTTAACCAAAGACAAATAATTTCCTAATGCTTCTTATGAGGTCTTGTTGTCTTCTGCCGCCCACTTTTTTCCTTCTACAAACTTCATTCTTATATATATATTTTTTTATGTTCTGCGGGAGCCCTAATCCCAGTCTTTATGACAAACACATTTAAATTTCAGAGAATATGTAATAAACTATATATTTTTTAGAAATTTCAAGAGAGCAATTTTGGGAACAATCTCGACTGTACTTTGTAACCCAGTTTTTTGAATATAAACTATTTGAGGTTGATCTATCATTATCATTGTTTGAGGTTCCCACGTATCACTCTGTCAAAGTTCTCATTTTAAATGTGTGAATGTGTGTGATTCTTTCTTTAAAGAAAATAAAAAGAAATTGCATTTTTGCATCTTTATCTTTTCTTTGATTACCACGACTAACTTCTCTAAAAGTCCCACATTATGAAGACCTAGAGTCCTGTGAAAATAATAATAGAGGAGTACCACCTCTATAAAAACACAAGGGGATTTATATCCTCATGAGGTTGTCGTTTCAGTCCTAACGGATTCAAGTGTCAACAGAACTGTAAAACTCAAAGAAGAAGAAACACGATTGACAAATTAGGTGTGCATTACCATGAGAAAGTACATTGGAATCGCATAAAATTTCCTTATGATATGAAAAGGTACCATTGATTGCTCTGTTACAAAGGTATAACATGCTAATTGTTTGTAAACATAATGAATTTTACGCATGTACCAATTGGGCAAGTAATTACTATCATATCAATGCACGCATGAAACATAATGAATTGTACACAGTTACCAATTGCACACATTTGTACAGGTGTAAGATTATCACCAATTTCCAGATGCTCAGCTTTTCAGATCGATAGAGTGGTCCCTAAGGGAGAAACAAAGAAAGTGTCAAATCTATAATTTGACATGAATTTACACATGTTTATCCAAAGGAACATGGTTCATAATTCCTTGAGCATGTCTTTGTTAAACCTCAAGGGACATATTGGACATAAATACCTCTCACTGCATGGATTCTTGTTGTTCTTAGCAGGTTTTAGAGCTTTGAATTAGGGTTTTGCTGAATATATATGGAAAAATTCCATGATTAGTATTTGGTTTGGGTTTGTTAGAACTAGTTGGATACTGTTCAGATATTCTCTCAACTTCTCTATCTAGATTTAGAATTAGTTGGATCTAACTCAACTATATATTTTTATATTGTATATTGATTTGAATGTAATATGAATATTATTTTGTGTGTGTAATTTGTGCAATGTCATCTTTCACAAATTTTAATTTGGTATCAAAGTCTGTCTTGGCTTAAATCCCTCATGGGAGGGCCAAGGAAGATGAGATAAATGTGAGACAAATCTGTTGTAGATGTAGAATTAGATTAGAGGGTGAGAATACATTTTTTTGAATTTCGTGTTTCTGTGTGTTTTGTGGAAGAATAGAAAACTGCTAATTCACCTGTGTAAGAATCACTTGATCGTTGATGATTGGAGTGAGGGCCGGGTGAGGAAATCCGCCCACATGTATTCATATGTTTAAGGACTCATTCCCTATTCACGATCTGCAGTTATAGTACATAGCCAGAGACTTTGTAACAGATAACCTATGCCAAAGTGAAGAGAATGATGTTGTCATTTGAACAAGAAGGAAACCTGAGCACCTGCCATTTCAATCATCCACAATTTCCATTTGGTAGAATCACAATTGTCAAAATCTGCGAGCTGCGGGAAGGAGAGCATGCAGAGAATTCGACGTTGAATATGTTGTTAGTATGTACTCCATTTGTGGAGTCGTTGTTTGCTTGAACACAACCTGCACGTGGAAGAGTTCATGTGAGTTACTCATGTGAATATATAATCCCAACCAAAGTTTTCAATGCTTCCTTACATACAAAACGAAAGATGCAACAAATGGGCACCCCTACGTTTTTGGAATATTTTTTTGATTTTTGTTTTGGGGATATTAAATTTTATGAGAAGGTTTTGTGTTAATTATTTGTAATATATTTTTGAAATGTATTTATAAAGAATCATTTATAATAACAAAGTACCATAATTTAAATTAGTGGTTCTTGACATTTTTTTTGGGCACAATAACATTTTGCTAGTTTGATTATGATTAATGTCTGTTATATGTTGGTGGATCTTGTTGTGCTTTGGGCTTCAAGAACAACAATCACAAGTTTTCTATGTGTGTTTGTGAGAATGTGTATGTGAAAAGGTATCTCTATATGTATGGTCAATTACTGAGTACATTCAGTGGTTTCAGTGGTTATATTGCTTACCAAGATAACTATCAAATACATAGTTCCAAATGGAAGTCAATCAACAGATGACTCGATATCTAGACTATTTTTCAGGTTAGTCATGAATTGTTGATCCTAAAAATATGTTATTAATGATAGTTGTATCTGTGCTGGATGAATTGGTCGATCGAATATCATGGGATAAAAAGAGTGATGTCTATGAAGTTCAAAGGTCGATGTAAGTATTGATGATGATCACGTTAGAAAAACATTGTGAGTGTTTATTATTATTGTGTATTGTAAAAATCACATTTCTCCATTAAAGGGGAGTGTTGGAGAATAATGACAAAATGCCATGATTAGTATTTGGTTTGAGTTTGTTAGAACTAGTTGGAGATTGTTAAGATATTCTCTCAACTTCTCTATTTAGATTTAGAATTAGTTGGATCTAACTCCAATTATATATTTGTATATTGTGTATTGATTTGAATGTATTACTAATATTATTTTGTGTGTAATTTGTGCAATGTCAGCTCTCACAAATTTTAATTGGTTTGGGGTTGGGGATTTGGTAAAGAGATTTTGATTTTTATGTCCATTGATGCAAATCTCCTAATATTTGTAATGGAGAGTAGTGATCAAGGTGAAGAAATGGAAAAAAAATAACACAGACCATGGCATTTTATAAAAGAATTTAAAGCATGACTGGATTATAGGGTTGTCCATTCTTTTTACGCAATATTTGAAGCAGAAATCATGTTGCTATAATGTTTCTCTACGAAACTTTGCCAACGCATGATGCCAACTTCTTATTCCCAACATATCCACACGTACAAGTTGAACGTTCAATAAATATGAAACTTAAGGATGTTTTTTTAATGAAATCTAATGCTTTTGGAATACAAATTTCATAGGACGTAGTGACAAATATATTTTGCAAATTAAACCAAATTTGGAGGACTCAGAAGGATGATAATTCACCCTCCTACGCCGGGGTTCACGAAAAACAATCATTTTACTCTAGTGCACTTCCTTCCTCGCTTTATAGGTTTTAAGTAAATCAATTTTCATCCATGTACAATATCTTTATATATTTTTACATTCAAACATATATCTTTTAGGCTTCCAAATTGTTAAATTGCATGTCAGAGAATGTCTTTAAAAACTTTCACCTATTTGTTGACGATAAAAGTTACAAGAAGCATGCTCATGGTTGTTATTTTTCAACTGTGGTTGGACTTGAAGATGCATTAATAGTTGTTTTTTGACCAATCATCAAATTCCTACAAGATGTTTCTGAAGTACCATCCAAATATTTTCAAAATAGATTTTTGATTTCACTGCTTTTTTCCAGTTCACATAGATTAATGGGTATTCTTTTACATTCTCTTCTAAATATTATTAGCTTAATTACTTTTTTTTTTCCATTTATCATGCACATGTATTGATATGCTTAACTACAATCCCCATTCTTCGGAGTTCCCAAATAATGAACAAAGTAATAAGCCAAATGAAACTTTGCAATGAAAAAGGTGTCGAGTATGATTCTAGCTCGTTGCAGAGCAAAGAGAATACTTCACAACGACCTCCCCAAATGACAAACAAGGACATTGAAAGAGTAAATTAATCATCTTTCAAGGGAGTAGAAGTGAATTATAAGCATGCATAAAGACTAAAAAAAATCTTGTTCAAGTTCAAGGAGAGACACCCATTCATAAAACAAAGCATACACACACAACATTTCTGGAGTTATTCAACTCTTCTCTACATTCACATAAAACTGAAATTGCAAAATACACGATAAGATATAATTTTGTAGAACACTCCATCCTTAACTTACCTAATACATGAAAACTTACCTATCTTGTCTGTGCATTTAAGATGCCTATCCACTATCAGTTTTGGTGAAACAAATAATGAAGGAATTACTCCACTTAACACTCCCCCTTAATTTTGACCATTATAAAAATCAACACAAACAATGCCTAAATGTTGTCTCAAAAATTCGAAAGTATTTCTTCCCAATGGCATGGTGAAGATATCTTCCAATTGTTCCTTCGAACCAAAAATTTGTAGCATAATGCTACCATCGTTGACAAGCTAGTGGATAAAATTGTAGCGAGTGTCTATGTGTTTACTCTTGCAGTGAAACACATGATTCTCAAATAATGCAATTGCTGAAATGTTGTCACAAAATATAGGAGTTGGCTCATTTTCTTCATATGAAAGATCACTAAGGATCCTTCTCAACCAAACTTCATGACATGATGCTGAAGTCTCTACCAAATACTCTGCTTTGGCTGAAGAAATGGTGACGATGGGTTGTTTCTTAGAAGCCCATAAAATCAAGCTTGTACCAAACATAAATGCATACCCATAAGTACTTTTCCTATCATCAACACTACCTGCAAAATCACTACCTGTATATCCAATAAGTGAATCATCTTCTAAAGTAGAATACCAAATTCCATAATCTGTTGTACCTACAATATACCTCAAAATTGTTTTTCCAACTTTCCAATGAGAGATTTAGGGATTCTCCATAAATCTAGAAATTAAGCTTACAGCATACAAAATATCTAGCTAGGTAGTTGTAAGGTATATGAGGCCTCCTACAAGCCTCTTATACAGAGTATAATCAATTTTTTTTCCTTCATATTGTTTATTTAATTTTGTACCTGTGGCAATTGGTGTATTTGTTGGCTTGCATTTGTTCATTTTGAACCTTTTCAAAATATTTGTGGAATATTTTTGTTGATAGATAAAAATTCTCTTTTCAAATTGCCCAACTTCAAATCCTAGAAAATATTTCATGAGACCAAGATTAGTCATTTCAAATTCACTTTGCATGGATGTTTTGAATTCATTAAACAACAAATTCCCTCTATAAATCATGTCATCGACATAGAGACAAACTATCAAAATATTACCTCTCAGGTCTCTTTTGGTGTAAAGGGTGGGCTCATTGTTGTTCCTGTTGAACCCATTGTTGATAAAACAAGTATCAATGCGATTGTACCAAGCTCTTGGATCTTGCCTCAATTCGCACAATGATTTCTTCAATCTGTACACTTTGTACTCCTTACCTCTAATCTGAAATTCTGTTGGTTGATCCACATAAAATTTGTCCTTTAAAAATCCATTTAGAAATGTTGATTTAATGTCCATTTGATAGACTAGTCATTTGTTTTGATAGTACTGCTCTGACAGTATCCAAACTTGTTATTGGAGCAAATATTTCTCCATAGTCAATATCGAGTTGTTGAGAAAACCCTTTTGCTACAGGTCTTTCCTTGTGCTTCTCTACTTTCCTTTTCTCATTGAATTTTGTCTTATACACCCATTTAAATCCAATGCTAGTTTTACTTGTGGGAAGATCCACAAGATCCCATGTGTTGGTTCTTTCAATTGCTTCAATTTTTTCATTCATTGCATCAACCCATTTTTCTTCCTTGATTGCTTCTTCAAAGTATACTCGTTGATATGATAACAAAGAAAAGTGTGCTTATTGATCCATGTCATCATTCTTCTCATAAATTCTCTCAAGATTCTTGTTCTTTGGTTCCTTAGATTTTCTATAGTGGGATCTAAATCATTACTAGATGTAGAAGAAGAATTGTGCTCTGTTTTTTCTTCTTGGCCTTGTACTTGCAATGTTGGAAGTATTGGTGGAGAAGCTTGTTGTCCTGTAGCTTCCACCTACTTATCTTCCTATACAGAAGAAAGTTTTTCTACAAGTATTTCACTTGTTTGGTTATCCCGAGATTTATCTTTTTGTAATTTCGCATCTTTGCTTACTATCAACTTCTTGGTGATAGGATTATATAGCCTATATGCATAGATGATTTTAGGGGCTAAATTTTGCAAATGGGCTAATTTTCCATGTTTTTTCCTAAAAAAAGATTCGCCAATTTCCATTTTTTCTAAAACCTATTCACCCAAATTCCATAGAATAAAATTATTTTACCTTAAAAATCCCCAAAATTTTATAGAAACGATATAAAATCCTTAAAAATTTGAATATTTTGTTGAAATATTGGATCTTTCCGATACTGGATTGATTTTTCTGATATTGGACTGAGTCTTTCCGAATTTGATTATTTGCGATACTGGACTGATTCTTTCCAATTCTTATTCTTTCCTTTCCTGTAAATATTTCCAATTGGATTCTACTTATTTCCGTTCCTGTAAATTGATCTGTTATAAATGTACCTGTACAGATTCATTGTAATAGAAGTGAGAAAAATCATTCTTCTCGAAATCTATTTTTTAAGTTGGTATCAGAGTTGCAGGGCATCATCCTCCTTGGTATGCGACCCTGTTTGAACAGACTGCATACACCTCTGTTCAGGGGTCGATTTAATTTTGAAGCACTCACTCTGCCTCTATCCATGGGCACTCTCGAATCTTTCATGGTGTTCTGGGTCGTTCTCCTCTCTACCCAAAAAACTACTCAAAGGTCGAATCTCCTCTTATTTTTTGTGCCCCCTTCTTTGCATATTGTGTTGTTCAACTCTCTCTACCTAGAAAATAGCTCGAGAAGCCAACCAGTCTTCTCAGAGTGACGAAACTTGACTCATTTGTATCCCTCATTGAACCATGGCCAATTCAGATTCTTAATCATCTGGGAATAAATCTGCTCCCATTATTATCCAATCCGAGGGTTCATTGTTCAAAGAAGGGATTGTACTCGATGAAACAAATTATGATATGTGGTCTCAAATCATGGAGATGCATATTGCTGAGAAGGAGAAACTCTCCTTTATTCATGGCACTTCACAGCCACCTTCCGAGAAGGATGATGGATATGAGAAGTGGTATGAAGACAATCAAAAGGTCAAGAGATGGTTGTTGATGTCTATGTCCCCAGAAATTATGAAGCGATACATTCACTTACCCACCGCTCGAGATATTTGGAAAGCTCTTTCTAAAGCCTTTTATGATGGAGCAGATGAATTACAGGTTTTTGTCTTGAATCAGAGGGCTTTCTTTGCCAAACAAAATGGCATAACACTCTCAGTGTATTATGGAGAATTAACCGAGATTTTTAGTGAGTTAGATCATCGTGATAAGGTGATCATGGAGAATGCGAAGGATGTTGAATCTTACCGAAAATCAGTTCAGCGACAAGGGTGCACATTTTTCTTGCTGGATTAGATGGTGACTTCGAACAAATCCGTGGTGAAATTTAGAGAAAGGATCCTATTCCCGAACTAGAGGCATGTTATGCACTGG
>JASDQU010504476.1:0-17520 GCA_032191745.1 Picea mariana | reverse complement strand
AAAAAAAAATATAAAATAAAAAGAATATTTGACAAAAAATAAAATATTAAAAAAAAATATAAAATAAAAAAATATTTGACAAAAATACTAAAATTAATATTTGACAAAAATAAAAAATAAAAGAGAAAACAAAAAAAACACTAAAAAAATTCAAAAATTAATAAAATAGAATAAAATATTAAAAAAAAATATAAAATAAAAAGAATATTTGACAAAAAAAATAAAATATTAAAAAAATATATAAAATAAAAAAATATTTGACAAAAATACTAAAATTACATAAGATAAAAGTTTATTTTAAAATATATTTGAAAAATAAAATTAGAACACTAAATTTCCTTTACAATTAAAAAAAATAAAATAAATCTTTCTATTATATGTAACTATATAAGTTATATAGTTACATATGCAACTATATATTATATATTTGCATATATATGCAATTATATACTATATAGTTGCATATATATGTAACTATATAATATATAGTTGCATATATATGTAATTATATAATATAGTTGTCCTCGTGGTGTAGAGCAGTCTGTGAGGGAGTGTGCTGTTAAGGCACTTCGTAAGAGAAGTTATTAGTTCGAAACCTCGGGGACACTTCAAATCCAACCATGTTAAGGGATGGTGTAATCTAGGCTTGGTGCGTTCCCTGAGTGATTTTGACATCTTAGATGCCCCTGTGTCGTGGCATTTCAGCCACATGCAACTCTCACAAATTGGGGATATTTAACTAACAAAAGAATATATATATATATATATATATATATAAAATTTATTTATTTTTAGAATTTTATGAATTTGTTTTCATTTAAATTTTATTTTTTAAGTTTTTTTTATATAAATTTTAATTTTTTTGTTGTAATTTTAATGTGTTATAATGTATTTTTTTTTAATTTAAAAAAAAAATTGTATTAAAGCTTTAATTTTAGGTTTTTTAATTTGGGATATTTTTATATATATTTTTAATTTTATTTTATTTTTGTGTTTTTTCACCTTTTAAAAGTTTTTTTGCTATAATTTTTTTTTTTAATCTTTTTAAAAAAAAATTCTTACTTTTTATATATATTTTTAATTTTCTGATTTTTTTTCTCTTTTGTTTTTTAGGTTTTTATTCTACGGTTTTTTTTAATTTTTTTAATTTCAATTTTTTTTATTTTTTTAGTCTTTTTTAGTATATTTTTTTTGTAAGATAGAAAAATGTATTGAAACCTGCTAGAGTGCAAAAGTTACAGTTGGCAGAATAGGCTTAGAGACCATGGCATCATCGTCCTAGTGGAAACCGATGTTGCCACATGTCCATAGTGTTAGCACATATTTTTGATAGAAGGTTGTTTTTGCCCTTAGGAAAAAACCCCTTGGTGAAAAAATGCAGGAAAGTGTCTTAACGCGTCCGACTTTTGATTTTTATCCTAAGTTTTTGTGTGATTTGATGGCCTTGGCGCGTTGTGCTAAGGAATGCACATATCTTAGTAGCTAAGCAACGCGCGCTCAGATCTACGATCTGTATCCAATATCGGACCCCCCCGACCTTCTACCTTTAACAGAGGGGGGTCTGAGTTGGTGGTTTTCTGGTGCGGGCCCCCCATTATTGTGTCACCTCCTTANNNNCTCTGAGCTAACCATTATCACCTTCCCATTCCTCCCATGCTCCCACTGACACCTTTCCTCCACTCACCCAGACACACACCTATCCCTTCCCCGATGTATTTTCTTCCCCTCTCACCTCCCGACATATTTCTTCCACTCACACTCCATGTCACTTCCAATTCCATTGTCATTGACCCCCTAACCTATCACACCCTTTTGCCTCTATGTACTCTCCCCTCACCACATCACCCCTATGCCTTTACACCTCAGCTCTCACATACTGGTGCCCACGCATTCCTAGTCACCGTTCCGCCAACCACATCATTCCACCTGGCCATCGATCATTCATTGTAGCATGCGAGATTGCATCGATCATCTCTCCAGCTCCCCATCGTCAACGTCCATGTCCACCTACCAGTGTGCCCGACAAACGTCCAACAAAGATCCAAGTGGCAGAGGTTCAGAGTGCGACCAACACGTTTTCCAGCAGTAGAGTTGACTTTGCCCGTCCTGATCCCGATGAAGGTAGTTAAGGAAAAAGAGGGAGGTGGTTGAGACATCGTCTCCTCCCATATTCATGGAAGAAATGATAGCACACTATGAGGATACAAGGAACAATACTGTCTTTAGCCCATTGATAAATCTCAAGCAAAAGGGTTCAGTTATAGATCACATTGAGAACTTCCAAAGATTGAATATAAAGGTAACAAATATTCCAGTTGATCACTTGATTGATGTATTCATAGGAACTTTAAAGGATAACATTCAACATGAGGTTTGCCTTTGGGAACCTAAATAATTGGATAATGCATTTAGGGTGGCAAGAAATGTTGAAAGTAAAAATATGGCTATGGCTACTAGAAGGACCAATCGTAACATCTATAGAGAGAATAATGCTCCTTCTTCTAAATCACCTCAACCTACAAGGTTGAAACCTCAACAATTAGAGGAAAGAAAAGAAAAATGTTTATGCTTTAATTGTGATATCAAGTACAGTAAGGGACATAAGTGTGGTGAAAATAAATTATTCTACATAGATTGTGAAGAGGAACAAGAACAAGAACAAGAACCATCTCAAGATGAAAATGTAGAAGCAATTTTGTCTGAAGAGTTGACTCCCATGATATCGTGTAATGCATTGGCTGGAATTAGCACTCCTCAAACCCTCAAGATCGAAGGATATATTAAAAAGAAAAATGTAATAGTCCTAATTGATTCTAGAAGTACTAATAATTTCATTCACTATAAATTAGCCAAAGATCTCAATTTCTTTGTATATCCAGTGCCAAAGTTTCAAGTAATGATTGCATATGGAGGAACTATCAATTGCTCAGGAAAATTAAATAAGATCAATCTTACTATGGGAGAATATGTAATGAATAGTCCAATGATTGCTATACCTATGGGTGGTGTTGACGTTGTACTAGGAATCCAATGGTTACAATTATTAGGAACAATGGCTTTTAATTTTCAAGAAATTTTCATGAAATTTTCATTGGAAGGAAAAGAAATTGAGCTAAGAGGTATCATAGGGAAACCCGGTAAGGTGATAAGATCTAATGGCATAAAAAAATTATTGAAAAAGGGGCATCAAGGTGTTATTGCACAAATATGCTCACTATATTTTCAAGCATCTAAGTCATCTATTCCTCAAGATCTCCAAGGGATCATTGATAATCATTCCAAAGTATTTGAAGATATTCCCAAAGGTATTCCACCCACTCGAAATCATGATCATGATATTCACCTAATTCAAATTCCACAATAAAGGTTTTTGTGAAGTCTAGAGTGGTCAAGACAGGATCTTTGCACATCACCTCTTTAAGTTGTTCAAAAGATTTAGTTGCCTCTGGAGTCCATGAAAATGCATCCTTCTTAGTTAGTGTCGTTAAAGGTGTTGCTATTCTTCCATAGTGTCGAACAAACTTGCGGTAGTAACCTGTCAAACCCAAAAATCCTCTAAGACTCTTCAATGTTTTGGGAATCGGCCAGTCCATGATGGCCTTAATCTTGTTAGGGTCTACCTTGACACCTTCATGAGATACAATATGACCCAAATAGTCTACCTCCTTCACTCCAAAGAAACATTTGGATGGTTTGGCATATAGTTGTTGCTCTTTTAGTAGTTGTAGCACCTTGTCAACATGTCACACATGATCCTCCCAAGACTTGCTATAGATTAGTATATCATCAAAAAATGCTAACACAAATTTTCGAAGGAAGGGCTTGAAAATGGAATTCATCAACCCTTGGAATGTGGAAGGTGCATTTGTAAGGCCAAAAGGCATGACCAAAAATTCATAATGGCCTTCATGAGTTCGAAAAGATGTTTTTGGGATATCTTCTTCCTTCATTCTAATTTGATGATACCCTGAACAGAGATCCAACTTTATGAAATAGATTGCTCCATGTAGTTCATATAACAATTCATCAATGACAGGAATGGGAAACTTATCTTTAATAATGATCTTGTTGAGCTCTCTATAATTTGGACACATACGCCATGAGCCATCTTTCTTGAATACCATTACCACTAGTGTAGAGTAAGAACTTTAGCTAGGTCTAATAGTGCCAGCCTCTAACATTTCTTCAACCATGCACTCAATTTCACTCTTCTAGGCATAAGGGTATCTGTATGGCCTGATGTTAGGAGGAACACTCTATATTCTTTTTTTCTTCATTTTTCACAAACACTTTCCTGATGATGGACCACACTAGTTTGGTCTGAAACGTTGAAAATCATAAAACCTATGCGATGAATCCAAAAGAACTCTCTAAACACTATTTCAATATGGATCATGTGACAGTATCTGTTTGGACTTGGTTATTGTACATTTTTGGAGGAAATAATATTGTGTAAATACTGATAATATTCCTCAACCTATATTTGAATTGTTGTGGGAGGAAAGAATGCCTTATATTGCTAATAACTAAAACTATCAAGATGATTGGTTTGCAGTATCTCTTTATGCCTTGTTCACCTCACTATGTCTACTAATTTGTTGAGCATGCTAATTTGTAGACATGACGGTATAAAACCTAGATGGCTGCATCAACAAAACTACTCATCTTAGATGCTCTTCCTTATTCTAAGGGATCCTAAAGGATAATTGTGATAGGTGATTCAAATATTTGCAAATCACACCTTTATTATGTTGTATACTTTCCTTATTTTCCTCTTAAATATGCACTTGATATCTTGGATTTGGGGTGACTTAATTTGTGTATTCAAATCGATGCATCATGTTTTCATATCTTTCACCCTTTAGAATTGTAAACTAGTTTTTTTCAAGCATTGAATGGTCTGCCAATGGTGGTTGTGTGCATTATATATATCATATTTAATTGATAGAAGACAGGGGTAAAGGTTTGCGTTGTGTCTTGCATGAAGCACAAGGTATGCTGACCAAATTTCTTTGCATGGGAATAGTTTATTGGGATAAATTTGGAGCGTATATTAAATATCAAAGCTTGTTCCAATTCAATTCCCTTTGTCTTTGGATTTTCTTGTTGTTTGGATTCCCCGTGCAGTGTTGATTGTGTGCTCAACATGTAGGTATATTGTTCACATGTGATTATATTAATGGGGTTTTCTCCTTGGCTCTACCTAGTAGCCATCTAGAATAGTTTTACCTGCAAACATACTATCTTTCATACTATTATACATCAAACATACTTTAATCCCATAACCATATTGTTGGGGATACCGGAATTTTCTACCGGACTTGCTTCAAGGGTTGACATCAATGAAAACCAACCCACTTAATAAAAAATCTCCCCCTTTGGCATTGATGGAAACACTCTGATGCAACACTGAAGTCATATCACTCATGTTCCCCTTGTGACCATGACTCCCCATGGAAACATGCCTCTGTGTTCTCTCTCCAAGCATCTAACTCTCTATCCTGCATCTGATGAATCTCTCCCCCTTTGAAATCAATGGAAAAGTTGAATTCCCATTTGGGGTTACTCCCCCCAACCGAATTTCCCTTGGGGTTTCTCCCCCCGAATGAACTCTTCATGAAAATGCTCCCCCAACCTGAATTGTTCTCGTTATGGTGATTCCTCATGTGAATCTAATACATATAAGATAAAAATTCAAAAGAATTCATTTTGGAGTAGAAATTACTCCGAGTCTCTAGAAAAGACACTCAAAGGCTTCCCTTGGAAGCATTTTTGTGAAGATATATGCAACCTATTCTTTTGTTCCCACATACTCAACTCCAATTTTTGTCTATGCAACATGTTCTCGTAGAAAGTGATACTTGATTGGAATGTGCTTTTTCTTTGAGTGGATCACTTGATTCTTTGAGATATTGATGGCACTTGTATTATCACAATATATTGGAATGGGCTCATCATATTCAACCTATATATCTATCAGAGTTTGTTTCATCCATAGAACCTATGTACAATATGTTGTTGTTGCAATATAACCTACTTCAGCTTTAGACAATGATATTGATTAATGTTTCTTTCTTAGCCAAGATACCAAACACTAACCTAAGTATAATGTTGCTCCACTTGTGCTTCTTCGGTCATCAATGCAACCTACCCAATCTTCATCTTTGTAGGAAATAAGTGATAATTCCTTTCCTTTTGGATACCATAATCCAAACTCTTTTGTATCCTTGAGATATCTGAATATCCTCTTCACTACTAGAACATGTGATTCCTTTGGTGCTTCTTGAAATCATTCCACATGTCCAATTGCTTTCATTACATATGGTCTGGATGTTGTCACATAATGTAAGTTGTCAATCATTGACCTATAATGCCTCTTATCTGTAGACTTTGAATCATCGTCTTTACTTAACTTGCAACTCGTCTGCATAGGAGTATTAACCAGTTTACAATCTTCCATTCTAAACCTCTTTAGCATTTCTATGATATACTTAGTTTGAGAAATAAAAATGCATTGGTTGCTTTGACATATTTGAAGACCCAGAAAGAAGGATAGTTCTCCAAGTAAAGACATTTCAAATTCATTATGCATATCCTTTGAAAATTTTCGGCTTAACCTATCATCATCACTTCCAAAAATAATATCATCAACATAAACTTCAATTAATAAAATACTATCTTGAGTTACCTTGATGTAGAGGTTTTTTTCTACATTTCCTTTTCTGAACCCTTGCTAATGTAGATATATGCCCAATCTAGAATACCAATCTCTAGGGCATGTTTTAGACCATATAAGGGATTCTACAACCTGCACACATAATCTTCATTCTCTGACAACTGAAATCCTTCTAGTTTCTTAATGTAGACTTCTTCTTCAAGTTCCCCATTCAGAAATATTGATTTCACGTCCACATGATACACTTTAATATTCTTGGAGCATGCATTAACTAGGATCAATCTGATTGCTTTCCATTATGGAAACTAGGAAAAACATCTCTTCAAATTCGATACCTTCAACCTATGTGTATCCTTTACATACCAATATAGCTTTGTTCCTGGTAACATCTCCATCTTCATTCAATTTATTTCTAAAGACCTTTTTTTTGTCGATCACATTCTTGTACCTTGGTCTCGAAACCAATTCCCTAGTTAGATGTCCAACTCTTCATTCATGGCCTTTTTCCAAAATTCATCCTTGCTGGCTACTTCAAAATTGTTTGGTTCAATCAAAGATAAGAGTTCTAGGTGCAATTGTTCTAGTGAACAAATTCTTCTTCCACTTTCGATTCCTACATATGTATTCCTGATAATATGATCTGAAGGATAATTATTCTATATTTGTTTGCTAGGTGTATTTGGAGGTACTTGTAGTTCTTTCTCTTCAAATTCTATATGATATTCTTCATCTTCCCCTTCTAATTCATATTCATCCTTTGCTTCTTCTTCTTCGTAAATCTTTTCCATTGATTCATTTTCTTTTTCTTTTAGTTTCCGCCCACATATCTCATCAACCGTTACATTGATGTTTTCCGCAACTTTGTCAAGCCTTATATTGTAACATGTGTATTCTTTCCTTGTACTTGAGTAACCAACAAGTACGTATTTGTCCGCACAAGAATCAAATTTTCTCATTCTTCCATCTTCTATTTTGATGTAGCATTTTCTTCCAAAAACTCCGAAGTGTTTCACATTTGTTGGTCCGCCTTTCCATAGCTTGTAGGGAGTTTTGTCACTGTTGTTTCTGAGCACTACTCTATTTTGAATGTAAACTGTTGTATGCACTTCATGTGTCCAAAAAACATCTCCCAACTTGGAATCCATTAACATTGTTAGATTCATTTCATGTACTGTCATGTTCTTTCTTTTAATGACCCCATTCCGTTGAGGTGTCCTAGAAAAGGAAAATTGCCTTTTTATTCCATGATTTCTATAGAAATAAATAAATTCTTTTAAAGTAAACTCTCCTCCATTATCAGATATCAAACATTTGATTTTTGAATCCATTTCATTTTCAACCATTTCCTTGTATACCTTGAAGTTTTCAAATGCTTCTAACTTATTCCTGAGTAAACAAACTGTAGTCATTCTTATATAATCATCAACCAATAGCATAAAGTATTGCTCACCTTTTAAACCCTTTGTTCTAATTGGTATAACTACATCAATATGCAAAATTTCTAGTGGTCTTATCATTGAGTATTCCTTTGATTTGAGACTGGTCTTTATTTTCTTTCCTCGTTGACAATGCTTGCATAATGTGTTGGTTGGCTTCATGATCTGGGGAATTTCTTTAATTGCTTCCTTTTTTCCGACTTTGAAAAGGTTATCAAAGTTCATGTGACCCATTATTTTGTGCCATAGCCAAACTTCATCTTCCTTTCCTACACAACACTTTTCACTTCCAATTTCACTCAATACATATATGTTTCTTGAAGTTCTTGCAACTATTGCGACCAATTTACCTAAAATTGCTTTTCTTTTATCGCACTTTTGTGAATAGAACATAAGTTTGTGACCTTGGTCACACATTTGAGTTACACTTAGAAGATTATGTTTCATATCTTCTACCAGTAGAACATTTTTTGCCTTTGTATTCTTACTTCCAATTCTAACTGTCCCCTTTCCAATGATTCTAGTTGAGTCATTTCCAAAGGACATTGATCCATCTCTTTCCTTTTTCAAAGTTAGAAATTTGTCCTCGTCACCTGTCATGTGTTTTGAGCAGCCACTATCATCATACCAATCGAGGGAGAGGGAGAGAAATATCTATAATAAATTTTGTCTAATAATCTAATATCCGTCTTGCATCAATTTATTCATAATGTTTCCTTCATTGGATCGAGTTGTAGTTGCAATTCTCAAACTACTGAAAATCGAGATATAATGAGTCATGATTTTTGTTACACATAAGAGAAATTGCAGCAAGGAACTCTTTAACATCATTACAAAGGAAAATTTACAAGGATTTCACTAGAGTGGATACCATCAGAGAATCATTGTAACACAATCAAACAATCATATATATATATATATATATATAAGTGGTGTTTTCCCAATAACAATATTCCATGAATGGTTAATACATGGTTGAGATGCATTGAACCATTTGAAGGGGTTTCCTTGAATAAAATCTATTGATCCTTGGAGACCTCTATCAAAACGTTTTTCATTGTTGATAGTAGCATAATATTCAATATAAATATGTGTTGGTTATACCTCTCTCTTTCTATCTACTTCTTGGGATGACCTAGGTTCAGATCTAATAGGTTTCCAACAAAGCCCTCTAAAACTATCGTCCCTCCTTGTAAACCATAAGGAAACACAACACACAAAATGTACTACGCAGTCTCACTCAAGATAATCTTATGGGTGACTGCAATGCTCAAATGCTTGTAGTCTAGGAAATATTGGGGATCTGGGATTGCAGCTCATCCTCTAAGGCCTTGATTTGGTTGTTCCTTTTTTCTATTCTTAAGATTCATTCATCAGTTACTTCTATGCATGAATTCCAATAGATTTAACATAAGCATTCATTCATCCATTCATATTCTAACTACTGAGATAAAGTAAATAAACAATACACAACACACATGACACAAGTTTTACAATGGTTCACCCCCTCCTGGGCTACGTCTACAAAGATCTAGCTTCTTAGGCTCTTTATTTGGATTTCTGCAAGATATGGTGTTGCGTGCACTACAATTCTGACTATATAACCACAAAATAGGTTCCACAACCTCTGTTGGGCAGACTAGATCGCACCAGTTTCCTCAGCCTATGATCTAACCCTCAAGATCTAGCTACTTGACTCTCCTACAGCTCAACATCTTACAAAAAGGTGTATGATCTTAAATTCGTTATCCTATCCAAGAAAAAAAGTATTCTCTAGCATTTTGGAACTTCGACCTAGACCTCCTAGGTACTTATTTATACTCATTTTTCAACTCATCAGTCTTTACAATCTCTTACAAAAACCCTAAACCTAACATGGTTAGGTTTTTCTACATGCGCACCTTGCATGATTTCCTCCTTTGCATGTGGCTTTCCTTCACACGTGTTGCTTTTCCTGCCAGCTATCTTTTGCCAAATTTAAGCTTTATTTTCCAAAATTGGACTTTTCCTCAAAATTGGCCTCCGCCGAACATGGCCCCAACACTGACATGTGGCTTGTCCCAAGCCACCTAGGTAGTGCATGCTCCCTCAATAACATCTACTAGGCTGTGGAACTTGCCTACAATTCCCTTCCTCTTTCCCGGACCTGCACGGCCTTCTCTGCAAGCGCTTCTAACGCTTGCACTATGATCTCCTCCTAGATCATAGTTGCCACTTGTAAAAATCAGCCCAGGGGTAGTTCCAACATGTTCCCCACTCATGGAGTCATGGTCAGCTACTTTTAACATGGTTGTTCCATTTGTCTTCCTGCAATCAATATAAAATATTATGTTTTCAAACAAGTGTCATTGTCAAATAGTTAGTTGGGTCAAGTCAAAGTTTTGCCCAACAGTCATAATAATTTATTACAATTAACAAATTCGAAAATCGAAATTGCCATAAATGGCAAAATTTTTCCAAATTCGAATTTACCAAAAATGGAATAATTTCCCAAAAATTTAAATTTCCAAATTATTTTATTTTGGGGGATGTCACATCCTTCCCCCCTTCAATAAAAAACTGTCCTCAGTGTTTTTTCCTTTCTTGGAACATAATTGGATAAGATTTCTGCAAATCTCCCTCCAATTCCCAAGTGGCCTCCTCAGGACTAAAGTGCTTCCATTGCACCTTTACCTGAGCGACGACTCTGTTCTGAAGTGTTATTTCTCTCCGATCCAGAATGCGTAGGGGTTCCACCTAGACTTTGCCTTTGGGTTCCACCTGTACCAAGTTCCAATCAATCATATGAGTAGGGTTGTGAACATATTTTTTCAATAAAGAAACATGAAATACATTATGAATTCTTAGATTCGTTGGCAATGCAAGTTGATACGCTACGGGTCCAATTCGAGCTAATATCTCAAAGGGGCCACAGAACTTGGGTGCCATCTTGGCACAGTTTCCTAGCTTCAATGAGATTTTCTGGGCTTTAACCTTCAAATATACATGGTCTCCTGCTTGAAACTCTAAGTGTCTTCTTTTCAGATCTGCATAGCTCTTCTGTCTATCCTATGCTTCCTTCAAGTTATGTTGTACCTTTCGTACCATGTTCTCCATTTCTTGGATCATTTCTGGTCCAACCATGAGTTTGTCAGCTGGGTTATCCCAACTAATAGGAGTCGTACACTTTCTTTCGTACAATACTTCGAAAGGGATCAACTTTGCTGAAGTTTGGTACCCATTGTTATATGCAAATTCTACCAAGTGTATATAATCCTCCCACTTGTTTGGTTTTGTTCTTACGTACATGTGAAGCATATCCTCTATGATTTGGTTTGTCCTTTCGGTTTGTTCATCCATTTTTGGATGATAACTTGTACTGAAATTCAAGTTGGTATTGAGCCCTGCAAACAATTCCTTCCAAAAAGAGGATGTGAATTTTACGTCTCTATCTGAAATCACCATTTTAGGAATACCATGCAGTCTAAAGATTTCTTTCATGAATATTTCAGCAATGTTTATAGCTTTAAAAGTAGACTTTACAGGAATAAAGTGTGCAGACTTATTGATTTTATCGATTACAACCATGATGGAGTCATTATGTTTATGAGTTTTAGGCAAACCTGGTATAAAGTTGAGTGATATAGTCCCCCATTTCCATTCTAGTACTGGTAATGGCTGTAAGAGGCTGGCTAGATGCTGGTGTTCGACCTTAACCTGCTGACAATCTTGGCACCTAGCCAAGTATTCCACTGTTTTTCCCTTCATATTAGGCCAATAAAATAGTTTCCTAAGTACTGTTGTCATTTTTTGGTAACTTGGGTGGCCAGAATACGGCTTCTTATGCACTTTGTCCAAGATTGTTAATTTTAACCCTGTTGAATCTGGTATGTAAAGTTTGTTTTTAAATAGTAGCAGCCCTTTCTCGTCAATAATTAGATCTGGTTTATCTGAGTTCGCGGTATTGTTTGGTATTTATTTTGTTATTTTAGTATAGTTTTTGTCATCAACATATGTCGTCCTTATTCTTTCTTCCAGATCACTATCTGCCCTGCTAATATTCATCTCAAATAATCCATGGTTTCTTCTACTTAAAGTGTCTGCTACTTTGTTTTCCTTACCCTTGATATGTCTAACCTCAAATTCGAACTCGCTTAAGAAGGCTAACCACCTTGCTTTCCTTGCGTTAAGATCTGGTTGGTTAAACAGATATTTCACCCCGCTGTTGTCCATTAATAATAGGAATCTTCTGCCCATTATGTAGTGTCGCCATGTATTACTGCTGCCAATTCTAAGTCATGAGTGACATAATTTCGCTCGTGTTCTTTTAATTTCCAGGACTCATAACAAATAACATGTCCTTCCTAAGTTAGGACACCACCTAGCCCTTCTTTACTTGCATCGACACATATGGTGAAGTCTTTATCTAGGTCTGCTACTTTCAATATGGGTGTCATTGTCAATAATTCCTTTAGTTTGTTGAAGCTATCTTGACATTTCTCTTACCAGTTAAACCTGGTTCCTTTCTTTTGTAGTGATGTGATAGGGTAGGCTATCTTGGAAAACCCTTCTATAAACCTATGGTAGTATCTGGTGATTCCCATGAATGACCATATATCCGCTACATCTTTAGGTACCATCCATTCCATAATAGATTTTTACTTTTTCGGGTCTACAGCAATGCCCTCTGCTGAAATTACATGTCAAAGATATTGTATTTCTTTCTGATAGAAGGCACACTTGTCAAAATTGGCATACAGTTTGTGCTTCCTTAACGTTTGCAGAACTATTCTTAAGTGTTCCTCATGTTCCTCGTCCATCTTTTAATAGACCAAGATATCGTCGATGAATACTACCATTAACTTGTCCAAGTACTCACTGAAAATACTGTTCATTAGGCACATAAACGTGGTTGGGGAATTAGTGAGTCCAAAAGGGATGACTACAAACTCATAGTGTCCATATCTTGTCCAAAATGATGTTTTGTTTATGTCCTCATCTTTTATCCGAACTTGATGATAACCGGATCGTAAATCCAATTTTGAAAAGATCTTGCCCCCCTTACTTGATCGAACAGATCATTTATCCTTGGTAAGGGATATTGGCACTGGTTCTCCCCAAGGTGAGACACTTGGTCTGATATACTCTTTGTCCAACAATTCTTGTAGTTGTATTTTTAATTCTGTCAGTTCTGGTAGACTCATTCGGTAAGGCACCTTTGAGATAAGGGCAGAACCAGGTAACAAATCTATAGAAAAGTCTATTTCCCTTCTAGGGGGTAATTATGGTATCTCATCCACAAACATGTCTCTGAAATCATGTAGGACAACAAAGTCTTCCAACTTTGGCTTATCCTTCTTTTCTGCTAAACTCGTCACTTGGATGGCATAAACTTGACATCCTTTTCTCACACATTTCTTTAGTTGCATCACTGAAATTTATCTGATTGATACTAGTTTTGGTATACCTTGGGTTGTCCTGGTGGTGCCGGAATCATCTTTATAGCTAAGTATCTTTGTATAACAATTTAATATTGCTTTGTGTCGTTCCAACCAGTCCATCCTGATAATCATATCGTAAGATCCTAGTGGTAGGATGTTCAGATTGGTTCTTATAGTTTGACCATCTAGGCTGAATTCAAAATCTGAAATATAGTCGATTATTTTCCTTTTGTACCTGCCGCTAGTTGCACAAGCCATGATTTTGCATGCTTCAATCTCTTAAGTTTATTTGACTCTACTACCTTCGAAGTAATATAAATTAATGTTGCACCGAGGTCAATTAAAACAGAAATTCTAGTGTCGTGGATTTTACCTTCGACTTCTACCACTAAGGACTGGTGGTCTTCTTGTTGTCCATCGATGGTTGCATTTATCCGATGTAGGCTCCTGCCCACGTCTCCCACTGTCGAGGCTTCTTGCAGGTTATGAACAGCAGTTCTATTTATTGAACTCATACATGGGAAGTTCCTCCTGAGATGAGGCTCTCCACATTCCAAACACTTTAATGGCTCACGGGAGTTGTCCCCAAACCTCCTCGTTCCCAAGTTTACCGGTTTTCCGCATCCTTGTGTATTCGGAAGATTGGAGTGAAAATCCTTTCTCGAAAAACTCTTTGTTGTATTTCGATAAAGAGTTGGTTGGTACCCCTTCTTCCATTGGTTCATTTGACCTTGTTTCTTATCCTTCCAGGATTTGGGAAACTATGCTCATTGTTTATATTGGTCATAGCACATTCGCTCTTTTCAGAATATTTTGCTTAAGGATTTGGGGTTGTCAAACTTAATTCTGTCCTTGTAGGAATGTGGTAGACAACTTAGAAATCGCTGAATTTTTACTTTATCCTCCCGGATGTACGGTATGAACCTTAGCAGATCCATAAAGTTATTTATAAGGTCCTCCATTGTCATTTGTCTGAGTCATAACTCATAAAATTCTTTTGTCTTCCTTTCGTAGTAATTTTCAGAAAGGTATTGTTTCTTGAAATACTTCTTAAAGTCAGACCATTCCAACTATTTCTCC
This sequence comes from Picea mariana, assembly GCA_032191745.1. NCBI lineage: Eukaryota > Viridiplantae > Streptophyta > Pinopsida > Pinales > Pinaceae > Picea > Picea mariana. Next base: position 2,908 of record JASDQU010504476.1, on the reverse strand, counting down.
TTTATGCCCTTGGCCAGTTTCAGATCTTGCCACCAAATACTGGCCTTCCCTTTCAAATTGTAGATGGCCATCCTGACCTTCATGTTGCTGGAATAGTTGTAGATTTGGAAATACTTTTTGATGTCCAATAGCCATGCCTTTGCTTCTTCTCCTGTCCTGGATTCCCCATCAAAGATAACGGGTTTAATATTTTTAAATTCTCCTTCAAGGTGGTCTACTTGTTCTCTTTTTCTGTCAGTTTTATTTCCATCTTCAGCTAGAGGTGTTCCTTCAGACGAACTGTCTCCTTTTTCTGTTTCTGGCCCTGAGTTATTGGAGGCTCTGTTGCTGACTTCTTCATCGTTATTATTGTCTTTTGGGAATTTCTTGGTCACTATACTGCGCAGTAGGACTTCATTTATCTCCTGCTTTTCTTCCTGTGCCTTCTTCAATTTTTCATTGTCAGCTTTAAAGATCTAAAGCTCAACAATCAGGTTCCTCATTGTTTCCAACACTTCTGTGGGTGAGCTTCCGTCACTATTCTTCCTTGTATCTCCAGGAGGTCTTTGCTGTGGATTTTCTTCCATCTTGTTTTCTGCATTGTCTTGAGCTGCCATACTTATTCACCAAAACAGAGAAAGTTTTATGTTTGTAACCACACAATTTATTAGTTTTTTTTTTTTAAACAAAAGATATACTAAGAACTACAGTGGTCCTGTTCAGGCCCAGTGTTGTAACTTTTGCTCTGATACCATATGTAATGAACCTCAAAATTCTCATTAAGAAAAAAAAAAAAAACTGTGGTACGTTATTTGCTACTTAACTTCGTTTAATCCACTCATGCGCCAAGTACTTACACTTTGTTTTTGCTTGCATGACCTTATGACATACTATCTCAATACTCTTGGCTTAAGCTTAATACTCTTGGCTTAATATCTTACAAAAATCGAATGCAAGTATATTCTAATTCTTACTTTATTATAAGGGCTTTATTATAATTCCCACACCTACCTATACGCTAGGATTGGAATTTCAGTACTTTATTATAAGGGATTTATTATAATGCCCGCACCTACCTATATGCCAGGATGGGAATTTCAGTCCCTTTGTTTTTTAATAGAATCATACTATTGGATTTTTTAGCATAAATTTATGTCTTGGGTTTTAAATGCTTATACACCACCTAACTATGTCAACATCAGTCTCAAGTCTTGATCGTGGTATGTGACATGAAAGGTTTTAAGGAGATTAATGAATGGATTAGGAGAGGTTTCCAACTATTTTCCTTTGATGGCTCTGCTTTAGTTATGTTACAACTTGTCCTTACCATAACAAACTAAACCCGATCAAGTCCGTGTCTTTCTCTGCACAACTGAACTAACTAACTTCCCTCTACTTGTCGGAGTAACGAAAAGACAACTTCATGATTTGGTAGCTGATTAGTTCACTGGACAGTCATAGTTTTATTGTTGGTTTACTTCGTATCTTCTGCATTTAGGGTGGTGGATGTACCTGTCAGGAGGAGTTTAAGACTCTGTCTTGAAAATTAATTAAGGGTCTTACTAACCTCAGCCCTGATGTCTCTTTCTCCTGCTCCTCCCAATCTTGATGCACTAGCTTGCCCTAGTGTAAGGTTTTGTATTTCCCATACTGTAAAGAGTGTATTCGTGCCTCTTAGGTCTTGGTGGTCTCATTTCTCCCTTGTTCCTTTGAAGGAAATGGCTCTGTGTTATGCAAACTTCCACAGGGAAAAATATGTCGCCTCCATGAGAAACCATTGGTGAAGTCGACGACAATACCTGGTAAGTTTTCTCTAATGGACTGTTGTATTTCAGATTCAAACAGAGTTTGTTGGTTTTGGTTGAAACCAAGACGAACTTGTTTTTTGTAGAATTTACTATGGGTTACAAACTTTCCTTACTCTCGATAGAGTCTATGTGTTCTTTTTATTTTAGTAGTGACAGTAGAAGAGGTTTTTCTTACTATAACCATGAGTCACAAAACCTTTACTTCTGTGAACTTATATTTCGTGTTCATTGTTTATATCCTGTGGGAGGATTACCAGTGTAATCCTTTGTTTATCCTTTACTTAGCAACTGTAATCTAGAGTGACTCAGAGTAGTTCTGAATAGTTTACACCTTCGTCGTGCTCCAGGAACTAAAGGGTCCAACTGGGTTCTCAACGTATAGGTTTCTCCTCCGTGAATGGTGCATAACATTTGTAGGAAGGTAGTGATCTGTTGGTAAATTATCCCTCGATGATGTTAGGTTATTCTCCACGATTAGTTTTATTGTTGAAAAGTATGATGTCGTTCTTTGCATTCTTTGCTTTGTTCGTCAAGGGTTTTTATCAAATGATTTCATGCTCTTGAATTCTCAATGTTATCTTATTTTGTCAGGGAAATTATTTGACATTATGTATAAAGGGTTTTCTCTGTATTAATGGTGGGGCTCTTACTGTTGTGAGGGTACCCACTAGGAGCTCCCGGACCCTTCTCTCCTCGGTCGGGGTTGACTACGAAGCAAAGCATGGTAACAGGAGGGTGTGGTTTTTCAGCCCTAAGTTAAGTGATCCGACAGCTATGGTTATCATTATTCCCTTTCGAGTTTATAAAACAAGATTCTACTTTGTAACTTTCTAATGTTTACTGTGATGGCCGAATGCAGGTGTGCCCACTTCACAACGCAGGTTCCGGCCTCTTTTCAACCTGGCAAAGGTACTCGGGTTCCAAAATATGACCCTTCAACTTGTTTGCTGAAACCACGACCTAGAGGTCTCGATTCTGTTCGCAGTTTTATGATGTTAAGAGCAACCTTTATTCATGCACTGATTCCCTGTATCGGATAACTGAGGGTTTAATCCTGTTTTTGTTTATCAAAGTTCCAATTTAAGGATATATATATATATATATATATATATATATATATA
>JASDQU010504475.1:34299-49141 GCA_032191745.1 Picea mariana | reverse complement strand
GAGAAATTATTTATAGAGGTAGAAGGCTATGCAATATTTTGTCAATTATTGTCATTGTATTAGAGCTTTGCTCAATTGGAGGTTGCTCCTCGAAGAGGCCCATGAATAATGTTCTCTCCTTTTGGATTATGAATACAAAGGTTTACATTATACATGTTTAATATCATTGCTATCTTATTTTACTTTTCTATAGTTTTAATTTCTTTGGATATCATTCATAACTCACTATGTCTGCTGATTAAGCACATCATATGCTATGTAGGCTAAGTTCATCAAAGAGAGTTTTAGGAACCACATGTATAGAATATTAATTGCAAAAGTTACTATGTCGCAAAATAATTCAAATACATCAAATGCTAAAGTCCCTTTCATTTTGCACCTATTCTTCTTCCAATGATGCATCAACTTTTGAGTACAATACTTCAACATTTCAAGACAAGGGTTTAAACAAATAGATATATACACCTTGTAGCTTAGTTGGTATACTAGCTTCCTCCAGCCCACAAATTCTTGGAAGTCACAAATTCAAACCCCACCAACAACTACTATAGGTGCCTTACATGCCACTAAAGGGTGTGTGGTCTCAATAAATCTATTGTGATCATATGTACAAATGTAATAAACCTTTCAACTAACAACTAACAAGTTATTTATAACTACTTAGAAAACTACGGATCCATTGTCCCACAAACAAATTATTTATAACTACTTAGAAAACGAAAGGTCACTTATCTTACAAACAAAAAATCTCATACACCAATTTAATATTTAACAATGACCTTAAAAATAGATTATTATTTTTAATAATTTTAAAAGTATCCAAAAATTTACTCAAATTCAATTCTCAATATATTTCTACTCAACTTTACCTCACAAAACCTAAAACAACAAATCCAAGGAGTTTCAATCTCGCTCAACCTAAAAATCAGATAACCTTTGTTATTATTATTATAATATATTATAATAAAGTCATGGTATCGTGTGATTAAAAAATGTCAAGGATAAATTAGATAACCTTTGTTATTATAATAATAATTATAATAACTGAAATTATAATAATAATAATAATCATAGTATCGTGTGATTAAAGAATGTCCATGATTTCTTCAACTTAAGGTCACGCAACCTATCGTCGTGAATTAAACCATGTATATTTAGTATTTTTTAAGTAATAAAAAATATATATCTAATATTTTTAATAATGAAAATACATATTTATTATTAATATATTTTAGTGATAAGTCTATTAGTTACGCATGCATCCGATAAATAGGTCACGCGGAAAGCTATCCAAATTAACCTATTAATATATCCTTAATTTAGTTAAAAAATAAAAAGTGATATATTAATTTAGTTAACTAAAAAAAGCTAGTTACCGACTATTTTGGGATTCACATAGATATTTAATGTTGACGTGTCAGCGTGGAAATTGACGGCACAATATCTAACTATTTTACGGATGATCTGATTTGGAGATTCTTCAAACACGTGCCATTGCACGGCACCGTGTGAGTGTCACCGGCTGAACCCGTCGCCCTCCAGCGCCATTGCTATCCCATCTACACACGTATATGCATTTATTAAAAGCAATAGAGGCAACTGCCGTCGTTGACATATGACGGGAGAATTCTTCAATTTTAAGAGTTTCGCATGGTAAGGACTTTGGCTATATATATATAATTTATTGTGATTATCTAAATGAGGTTTAGGTTTAAATTTGATTAGTTACCACTATAATTTTTAAGATTGTGTCAGTAGCGTTTAAGTTGGTGTTTAGTAGGAAACTTATGATTTAGTAAGGGTCAAGACATCTTAAGTTTGGTGGAGGTGGTTGGATGGTAAAGTCGTTCTTGCAACGAAGGTTAGGTCTTGTGCTCAAACCTGAGCAAGGACGTGGTCTAGTCGTGGAACAAAGCTTAATTGGGCCAAGCACGTATACCTTTAGTCCCCGAAGTGTAGGACAGTCGGTGACGGAGTGTGCTGTTAAGGCGCTCCGTGGTGTTAAAGTCATCGGTTTGAAACCTGCGGGGACAAAAAATCAAGCCATGTTAAGGGTTGGTGTGGCTCAGGCCGGGTGCGATCCCTGGATGATTTTGACGGCCTAGATGCCCCTGAGTTGCAATTTCTTAGCTACAGGGTAGTCCCACATGTCATGGACAAACTAACAAAAAAAAAAAAAAAAGGGTCAAGATGTCTTCAAGTTCATCGGGGTGGAACCTCTATCCCAGGATCGTCTACCCTTCTAGCCTTATCACAACGAGTCAACATGTCTACTTTGTAGGAATTGAATGTGGATGGGGAGGATAACAAATATGCTACCCAACCACCCGAAATATGAACCCGAGACTAACAATAAAAAAATATTACCATTAAACAAANCATAGATATTTAATGTTGACGTGTCAGCGTGGAAATTGACGGCACAATATCTAACTATTTTACGGATGATCTGATTTGGAGATTCTTCAAACACGTGCCATTGCACGGCACCGCGTGAGTGTCACCGGCTGAACCGGTCGCCCTCCAGCGCCATTGCTATCTCATCTACACACGTATATGCATTTATTAAAAGCAATAGAGGCAACTGCCGTCGTTGACATATGACGGGAGAATTCTTCAATTTTAAGAGTTTCGCATGGTAAGGACTTTGGCTATATATATATAATTTATTGTGATTATCTAAATGATGTTTAGGTTTAAATTTGATTAGTTACCACTATAATTTTTAAGATAGTGTCAGTAGCGTTTAAGTCGATGTTTAGTAGGAAACTTATGACTTAGTAAGGGTCAAGACATCTTAAGGTTGGTGGAGGCGGTTGGATGGTAAAGTCGTTCTTGCAACAAAGGTTAGGTTTTGTGCTCAAACCCGAGCAAGGACGTAGTCTAGTCGTGGAACAAAGCTTAACTGGGCCAAGCCCGTATACCTTTAGTCCCCGAGGTGTAGGACAGTGGGTGGCGGAGTGTGCTGTTAAGGCGCTCCGTGATGTTAAAGTCACCGGTTTGAAACCTGCGGGGACAAAAAATCAAGCCATGTTAAGGGTTGGTGTGGCTCGGGCCGGGTGCGATCCCTGGATGATTTTGACGGCCTAGATGTCCCTGAGTTGCGATTTCTTAGCTACAGGGTAGTCCCACATGTCATGGACAAACTAACAAAAAAAAGAAAAAAGGGTCAAGATGTCTTCAAGTTCATCGGGGTGGAACCTCTATCCCAAGATCGTCTACCCTTCTAGCCTTATCACAACGAGACAACATGTCTACTTTGTAGGAATTGAATGTGGATGGGGAGGATAACAAATATGCTACCCAACTACCCGAAATATGAACCCGAGACTAACAATAAAAAAATATTACCATTAAACAAAATTTTAATATAGAGATATATTACTCTCAAAATATAGTGTAATATCATATAGATAATAACTATAAATCAAAGATGACCCACAAGATATGATATCCCACCATCAATAATGTAATATTTAAGTAAGAAAAAATATTATCACATTAACTTGAAAATTTGTACAAATTTGTACCTTAAAGATAGCATCATGATACATATACTACTACCTTATAAATCCATCTATATTTCATCAATATATTGTCACGATAATACTATTCATATCTCATAACTATATTGTCAGTATAATAATATCACATCACTATATTGTCGATATAATAATATTTATGTCGATTAATAATGTTGAACAAAATTCCACCATAATAATCCTTTGTAATTATAAATATAAAAAATCCAAAAAGAACCCCCCTAAAAATACTGAAACTATTAACCACACTTTTACATAACAGAATAAAGCATAACACTATCGCATCATCTCCAAAACTTCCACCTCAAACCAATCCAATGCCACAAGCTTTTGTGGCATAGTCACTTTGTGTTGTTAAAAGATTCAACGATGGTGATATGAAGGGATGGATGATGGTGATATTGAGGTGAGGCTTGTTCTTCCCAGGAGTCAAGTGTGAATGGGAACTAAATTGCATTTTTTTTGTGACTTGGTCTGGGTCCAGAAAGATGGCTCATTGTTTTGACAAATCCAGGTCATGGTTTGACAAATCCATGTCATGGGTTTGAAATCTTAGGAGAATGAGAAACTTGGACTTGGCAATTTGGGAGCCACATTTGGCCCTTTCTAGACCTTGTTTGCTTGTGAGGCCAATTTCCACAGTGTTTGGATATGGTCAAGAAGTTAGGTTAAGAACTTTTTCAAAAGAAGTTAGGTTAAGATTTTTTCAAAATTAATTTATGTTGAAGTGTAGTTAGATGTAAAGGGGATTAATTTTCAGAATTTAGTTAAGTTATTTTATTGAATAATTTGATTTAAAAATATGTCAATGTGTATATGATAATTTTATATAAAAATAAATAAATTAATTATGTGAATATTTTGTCATTTTTAATTTGTATTTATGAACCTTTTAATTTAACTATCTTAAATTTGTAAAACATGTTTCCCAAACGGAGAAGTGGATATTGATTCCTTTTTGGTATTATTAAATGCTTTTTTAAATAATGGAAAAGTGGATATTGATTTCTTTTTTTATTATTAAATGATTTTTTATTTCATGGAGAGTTATGAGAAGTGGATTTTTATTTTATTTTATTTTCTTATTAAATATTTTTTTGTATTTCATGGAGAGCTATGAATTCCCCACTACATTAACACAATGTAAAGCATAACATTTTCTTGCTTGATTGCTTAAACATGTCCTCCATAGTGTTTAAGTGCAATTCTTATCCACGAGAATCCAAGATCTTTATCAATGCTCCTTCTCAATTGACCAATTTTTTATAGATCTCGAGGAAAACCTAGGGGTGGTCTTTACTCTACCTCTATGTGCTCAATATGTTTGATCACTTCCTCTAGGTGCCCCCATCACTACCTTAAAGTACATAATAAATATAACATTTGGCAAGCCTTGAGGAGTACATGAAAATGAGCTTTAATCCACGTATGTGTAAGCACATGCATCGATTATTAATCCTTAAAACGAAAAGACAAGATGGGCAATTTCATTGGTTTTACAATTTTATGTTGGGATGTTTACTAAGGCACAACCAAGAATGCTTTCATAGATGCTTCTTGTGTTCCAACACAACAAGCATGCACCTTCTTAATAGGAAAACATATTCAATGAATTGAATATGACTTACAACATTCAACTACTCAATCCCCTTCCATTAGGAAGCCATGAGTGGGGGTGGACTTGAACTTAGCCTCAACTCCATTTGCAAGCATGGCACGCCGTGACTGGGGGTGGCCTTGCACTTAGCCTCAACTCCATTTGCAAGCATGGCACGCCATGACTGGGGGTGGACTTGCACTTAGTCTCAACTCCATTTGCAAGCATGACACATCAATAACATCATGCGTAAAAGAAGAGAACATGTCATTGGAGAGACTTGAGCCCTAATGGGGAGCCCTAATGGGGGCAATGACAACACCCCACTTTTAACTAATTTATCAACTCAGAATGGACCCCTCACTTTTTATATTAAGTTGATTAAGAATTGACGTAGATAAAGAGGATGGAGATTTCTATGTAACACCTCCCCAAGTCAATCTCTTACTGATTGAGTATTGCTACATATGACATCGAGCATACTTTTGTATAAACAAAACATTGAACTTTGTTCTTTTGAAAATGGATACTTAATCAAGATAGAGTTTACAAGTACGCTTACACTAATTTATCAATTTTACTAAGTATTTTGGGTTACACCAATATATTGACTTTATTAAACAACTTTGCATAAAATAATTTCTTAATTTTACTAGACATGTCCATTATTTGTGATATATTTTTCATAATGAAAATTTATTTTTAATATATTCTCCTTCTTTTATATATTCATGTGAAGAACATAACTTAATTATTATATATTCATGTGAAGAACATAACTTAATTAATGATTTCAGTGTCATGCCTTAAAAGACCCTATTTAATTTGTAATTGCTAGTTACAAACAAAACATCATTATTCCCCTTGGCCCAAGGTGCAGGGCTTTCCTCTCCTCCTTCCCCTGGGCCCAAGCTGCAGGTCTTTTTAGCGTCCATGTGACCAGACATCATCATTTGGGGGCTTAACGGGGTACCCAACTAAAAGCTAGCCAACATAATCATAGTTGGAGACATGTTGTATGCATGGTGTCATATGCAGACGACGCGTGTAAAACAATAGATTCTTTGCATTCCATGGAAAATTATGCGGGACCAATAGAGAGTCTTTCGCATTAAACACCCACCCCTAAAAAGTCTCAGTTTGTTTGTTGGATGTTTTTTTTTCCCATGAAAAATTAACTCAGTTTGTTTGTTGGATGTTATCCCTAGAATAATTCAAAAGCTGTTAAAATAAGATTCAATCCACAAATTCGATAATGCAATCGGCCGTCATCACTGTCATCCACGCCTTCAATTTCTCGCAGAAACTTCTGTTATGGGTTGATTCATATCTCACCGTTTGACTCGCACAAATAACTGAACAGTGGCCACTTTATGGAAGCCAGGCCATTCAATACAGCCAGAGAGATTGATTGATAATTGTAAGCGTGCCCTGTATTGTACAGGGGAATGATCGCACGATCGCTGTACTGTACCGGGGAGGTCCATTGATTGACCCATGTTCTGTTCCGGGCCTCAAATTTCATCCAATTATGCATGTTGGTTCTTATCCAATTCATTCATCTGCTTACAATTCTTTTATAGATTTTGAGATTCTATCAGGAGATCTTGCAAGGAAGACCATACTATTCCTCTGGCAAAATTTTGAGAAGATTTTGTATATGCGAGTTGTTGAAAATCAGGTTTTGAAATGAGTTATCCTTTGGCCTAGGAAGCTTTAACGGGGTCTGTAAGCAAAATTTGTGTTATAGTGAATTAGGCTTTGAAATGAATATGAATTCTCATTTGAGTTGAGAGGCCTGAGATTGAATTTTGAGCTTCTGAATTTATTTCAGTCATCTCAATTGACTCTCTTGCAATTCTTGATCATTTCAATTTATCCTGTTATAATTTTGCTCCCTGGTAGGAGCCCATTCATTGGCCTTTGGGTGCCCTGACCCATTCATTGGCCTTTGGGTACCCTGAAGTTAAGGCAATAGAGATATTAGTGGGGAGTGAACAGTAAAATCCCATTATTTAGCCTCTGTGGAGGTGTTATTGAATTGATAACAAGCTTCTTCAATGCGGCCATGGGTGATACCACTGGCAGCAGGGCTGCTGGTTGCCACTGTCATAACTTATATCGTTCTTGCGACCTGGTACAGACGTTATCGTCGCAGATGCAATCAAGAGCGAACCCAAGATAGAACTACCCAAAACTTCTATGCAGGGCTCCTGCAAATAAGAGAGGGCGCCCAGGACTCGAACCCGAAACACAACAGCCACCGTGTGGCTAACGTATGGAACAATGGTTACAATTACAGTCATGGATACTCCCTTAAGGCCTTCAGTTGGACGGACCATCCATCTCTGATTGGAGAGGCTGTAGAGCATGGATGGTCCACTTTTGCATTTACGTATATGAGCTCTGCATCTTTTCCTGCGGCTGCTAATAAATTTTGGGATAGCTGTGCGGGGTCTTCTTATGGAGAAGGGATGGAACCTGAGATCAGCTGGGAAATAGGATCCGGGACTGATTACATGCAGAAGATGAGGCTGAATCCTGGATTGCCCGCCAAGAAGAACATGAATTTGCTGCCTCCTGTTCAGTCGCTGCAGGCTGCATTGCCATTGCCAGGACCCCCTCTGGGGGCCCTGTCGTTTCCACAGGAGGCCTACTTTGAAACCACAATACTGGCAGAGTATGGACCACATGTTGGAGCCCTGTGTCCCCATAAGAGCTTTGCAGAGGGTGAGGATGTTAAGCTCATAGCAGAACCCATCAGTTCAGATGATCCTCAGCAGCATGCTGAGATGAAACCTACTAATTCGGAGGCCAAAAAGAGCCCCAGGGTCAGCAGTAAGGGTTCTGAGGTTGTGAACAATTTGGCTGTGGATCCTGCAGGCCATCCTAAGGTTATGTCTGTGGGGCTTGCAGTTGGTGGGGCTCCTTCGTATCGGTTGCCGGGTTGTGAACCAGGGTCTATTGGATTCCATTCAACTGGTTATGTCTTCCTGAATGGTGAGTTGTTTTTCCTTCCACGCCATCCTGTCATGCGTGCTTGTTGTTTTGTATGATATGGGACTGAGTTTTAATGCAACTGCATGTAGCAGCCCTTGCTTTTCTATTTTAATTTGACTGTGCATGAAATTAGTTTGGCATCTGATTTCCCAGAACTGAAAATTCTATTTTAAAAATGTGTATTATATGATAACCATGGTGCTTCTATCTTCTGCAAAAAATAACAGAAGCCAGTTTACTTGAAGCTGCTCTTTAGAAGTAGGCAATTCCTCATGTTTTTAAATCCAAGATAACTTAATGTGCCTAGAGAAAAATATGCCCGATATGAATATCCAGTCATGATATTGCACTAGTGGGCAATTGAACCTATCAATTCCAAAATTATGTCTTTCCCCAGCTATTGTTGACATGCATTTTTGTTGGAAGCTTCAGGAAACATGCCTCAAAAGGTTGCACTGCAAAAAATACTGAATTTCTTTGGAAGGCTGGTTTGAAGGTGTCTATTTAGCCAAAGCCACCAGAGACTTATACTTGGCCTTATCCCTTCGTAAATTCATTCCTTGTGGGTGGGGCAGACGCAGTGGGAATGGGACCTTGGCAGATGGCTTGGCACTCGATCTCACCAATGAACCAATGCCCTGTTAGCAAATACATGAATTTTGAAAATAATGAATTTTCAGTGGCGCGAAATTACAACTTATATTCATCTTAAATTTTTACTATGAGAGAATGCCAATATAATCAGGATTAATGGTTCCGTAGATTAATCAGTGCATTTCGAACTCTTTGCATTGCACTAGTATTTCTCAAATACTGGGGGCTTTTATTTGATAAGTAAGGAACTGGTGTCTTGGAAGTAAGAAAAGACCGAGATATTTTAGCATTTAACCTTGCAATTTATTTATTGATATGTATAGCCTTTGTTTTTGAGCTGGTAAATTTCAGGCCTTAAACATAACTCCATGCTTTTCTAGGCACCCATGCTCTCACCCTAACATAGAAGGTCTGCACCGACTGCTTACAAGTTTTTGATCACCATGGTCTATCCAGAGATGATGCCTGTATTCAAGAAGACTAAGTGTGGCTTCTAGGGACTTATTATGCTAAGGTCAATTCTAGTAACAACTCTTCACATCATTCAACTGGTTTTTTATTACGCTTTTTCCCTTAGAGTGAAAGTACATAGGCAATGGATCAAAATCTTGTGAAATTAGCATATGCTCTTCCCATATCCTAAATGATGCATGTTGTTTCAGCTCAAAGAATTTTCTGGTTTACGTTTTGTGAACCTATCCTTTTAGCCCTGAAATTACAAGCATCCACCCTCATCTGAATAACAAATGGCCTTTTGTATATGATGATATTAAGCCCGACGATTGATTTTCCTTATGTAATTATCAGGCTAGCCGCATAGAAATAGGACTAAATTTCTACAGTTTGCATAGAATAAAAAACAAGGAATTGGGTTTGCATTAGCCAGCGCTCTGAAGAATGCATGCTTGTTGCTGTTTTTCATTAGTTTCTTTGAAGGCGGTATGCATATTTGATAGCCAATACCTTATCTAATGATAATGAATAACACATTCTTGATATCTCTCCAACTATGAAATGAATACTATATTTTCTTTACAGTTCCATATTGTATTCACATGAATGTTGGAATTTGAATTGAAATAACATGTGGGTGTTGATGCAGGGATGGCTCATGTAGATGGTGAGACAGAGCAGCATAATTCATCTTCTACAAAAAGAGCTTGGGGTGCTGTGAACACTGTCATTGGATGTGGCTTTGATCCTGAAAACAGAAGAGTTTATTATACATTAAACGGCAAGCAGGTTTACTCTCTGACGTGCAAATTAGATGAGTTTAGTAATCCTCTGTACCCAATAATTGCAGCCAACTATGATGTGACTGTGTTGGTAAATCTTGGCCAGAGTGCATTTGAGTATGCTCCGGCCAATGATCAAAGGGTGGCTGATCCATGCTTCAAAAGGCCGCTTTTTCCTAGTCCTCAAAAATTACCAGGTGCCTTTTATGAAGACAGTGGTGATCTTTTCTCAATGGGTAAACTTGATTCACAATGGCTAGCAAATGTTGACTGTTCCAATTCACATGATGTGCAGAACAAACGCCCGCCTTCTGAGGGTGAATCTGAGTTCTTTGAGATTGTCCTTGATAGAAATAAGTAAATACAGAACCTTTCCATATATAGGATTCTTTTCCAAATGCATCACAGTAGAGTTGTATTTTTGTATCAATATACTTCTATGGTTCATCTCTTTGTTCATGAGATTGGTAAGGATATCCAATTTTGAAGCGCAGACCCTCCCCTCTTATCTCTTCTATCTGGGAAATATTATATAGGTCCATGTGTGGATATTTCATTGGAAGGTAATGTTTTATGTATAGTACTCCTGATTCTAGTGGCAGCTGGCTTGGTTTCGGCTTTCATCCAAATCGATCATGGGACAAGAATGGAACTCAAGAATTGTGGCTGGTCATTTAAACGACTAGGCCATGTTCATTTCCTTTTTGGAATAACATCCAAAAGATTAAATGCACACTGCAAATTGGAAACATAATTCACAAGGGTCATGACATGTTCTTGCCTTCATAAATATATAATGTGAAAAACCGAGCATTCAGAACTTGTGAATTCTATTCGAAGTATGGATCTCTCTCTCTGTCTCAAATTTAATGAAATGCTGGTTGAAGATATTATTTTAAAATAATTCTCCTCAAAATAAAAAAAACAATTTGTCTTCTTGTAGTTTCAAGCTAGCATGCATCATTTGCTATATATGTCAAAGGAATTTTGCCATATTATACTGACAAGCCCTAAAATATTCCACTGCCACATTCATAAGGCAATGTCTTTTTCCAAACTTATATAAATTGGTCGGTATTAAAGATTGGCATATCCAAAACTGCAAGTCCATTGAGAATTAGAGAAGTGAACCTACTAGATTGAGCTAAGGCATTATGGACAGAAATAGTGTGATTGAGTAGACACATTTGCTGATTACTTACTCCTTCAGTAGTGTCGAGTGTATGATGAATACCACAGTGCACGTTAGAGGTGTAAGGCCCCAAACAGAACCCTCTCCTCCTGCCCAAGAAGGGGAGGGGTGAAGTCGAGAAATGGACCAAGGTCTATGGCATGGGAATGTATCAGCCTTGTAACTCGAATAAAAAAGAAACAGGTGGAACTTGGAATGCCGTATGAACAACACCTAAAGTTACTAGATCGGTTCAAGAATTGTTCGTTTTTCTACAGTTTTGTAATTCAAAGTTCATAGGATGAAACAACAAAACTGCCAGCCATGATATGTGTGTCCATCTTCAATGACATATTTAAATTTAATGGAAATATGCTATCCACTTGGTTTCTAGAGAAATGGGTAGCAACAGTATGGATAGATGGCGATAGTCTATTATGAATTGCATTTCAAATTAAAATGGCAAAAGTTTCTATAACATTGTAATGTTCCTAGAACCCTTGGATCAAGATATATTTGATTTCAGCAAATAAGATGCTTTGTAAATGGTAGGCCTATGACCTGTCCATTTCGTCAACATAGATTTTTTACGAATATAAACATTTGTTCTCTGTTTTGGGTGCAACTCTGGGTACAAACTTTATGAGTTGTTCATCATCAACAGAGAAACAATACTCTGTTCCTAGATTGGCTCACTGTTTGGTTCAGTTTCTATGGAAAACCAAGACCAATCAATGAAAAAACAAAAAAAACAGTTCTGTTTTCACTATTCTTGTTGTGCCAATGACAACCCAGCATTGAGTCAAACACAATAGTAGTTGACAATTGTAAGATGTTCGTGTACATATGGTTTATAGGTTGGTAAACTGGTATGATTTTGGGTCGGAGAGCGTGCACTGATCAAAGGTCGTAGAGCGTAGCATTGTAATTTGTATATATACTAATTAATAAAAAACATCACCATTGTGAATTAAGTGAAACAAAAGAGTATGGTAGAACTCGACGAGAGAGAAAGAGAGGTAACGGCTTAAGGAAAATGGGCTAAGCTAAGGGGTTAAGCCAAGGAATATAATATTATATTCCTAAGTCATAATGCATATATTATTTCTTAAGTTCCTAAGTGATGGGATGAGTTCTGAAGTGGTAAGAGAGTGGCTCCTTGAGTGTCACTTGTCAAAAAGGAGCCATGCATATTTAAATGAGAGGCTTAGTGGAAAATGGGGGATTCATTGCCATTGCTTGTGGAGTTCATTCTTGGGGTGTGAACTAGTGAGACCCATTGAGACCATGTCACATACCCACTCGCACATCAAGCTTTTTCGTTGATTTCTCAACAATCAGAACCCCTGAAGTCCTACGGGGTTTAGCGAGGGGAAAGTTTCTCTCTTGGGGTCTTGTCCACGTGACCCTATACGGTGTCCACGTGCTTAAGCCAGCCAAGGGCTTAACGGCTTCTACCTTTCCCATTCAAATCCCCGAAACTTTTGAGGTCTCCAAAGTTCCCTCCAACGGGAGATCGACGACCGTAAGCCTCCCTCGATCTAACGGCATGGATCCTTTCGGGGTTTCGGTACTCGGGAGTTCGGAGTACAACAACTCCAAGACTCTTCGTCATTCCAATCCCCGAAATTCCGACNTATGCCGATATAATGACAATTGGCCCTACAATGGATGCCTTTCACTTTGTCGGGATTCCAGACTTCGAAATTCCAAAGTGTATGGGCTTCTTGTCCATGGGATTCTCGATTTCCCGATGGGTGACTTTCCTTTCGGGACTTTTCCCGCATGCTTCGATTGCCGCCACGCGTCCTCCTAAGATGGACGGTCCTGATCGCTTCTCGTGATTTCGGAGTTTCCATTGCCGAAATACTCCGACAACTTGTCCCTTCGATCCCCAAAATGTCGACGGGCTATCGATCTTGCCCGTGTGTCCTATGATGGACGGCTCAGATTGGTTTCGGGATTTTCACTATGAAAATCCCTGACCTTGTGTCATCGTGACTCCCGACTTCACGAGTGCCGATATCCCGATGGCCACGCCTCTCGTCGGGACTTTCAACCTCCTGTTCACGAGGGCTTAACCCTCATGCATCTCTGAACAGATCCCACGGCTGTCAGGTTTTTCTAGCTAGGATTTAACGGTTCAAATTTGTCCCACCTTGTGCACTCTTCCATTACTTCATGGGTGTGGAAAAATCAACGGTCCAGATGTTCTCATGGACCGTGGGGGTCTACGATCCCGATTTCCTCACTATTCACGAAGATAGAGGAAAATGGGCAAGGTATGTAATGTCCTTGTTTCTTTCGTCAATCTAACGATCATGAATGACCATGGGTCTTCCGACGGGGTCACGTCCGTCGATCGATACTTATCCCTACGCTGCTACTTCGGGTTTTTAAGAGGTTCATTCCTCCTCGTACAGGGTTGTTAAGACTTGCTCATTCAAGTCTTTTTTCCAGGTTCTTGGTAAACCTTTCCAAGGAGGGAATCTCTGTGAAGAGATCTATTCCGGGAGATCTAATCCATATTAATTATTCTGTTAAGCCGACTTCTCTTCCTGGGGGCTAATAACTCCATATTAATTATTTTGTTAAGCCAACTTGTCTTCTAGGGTTATTATCCAAGGCTTTAGGGTTTCTCTTACTTCCCGAAATATTCTAGACTCGTCAAAGGTTACAAGTGGAGGTTAATACCTCCCGCAACTACCATAATATCAACACTCCTTCTTAGATAGGGAGGTATTAAAAGCAATGGTCTTTGAGCAGAAACAGACCATTCAACCGGTAGCATCATCATAGCCACACATGCCATCTCATGATCAAATCACGAGCACCATCATCACTATCCGACTAAATAGTCTCCATGGCAATCAGAACAATGCCATCCAATAGAACACAACTGTGTTTATTCATAGTAGTATACAACTACTATCCAGTGGTACACAACCACTCTCAGTAGCACACTGTTACTAACCAGTGACACACAGTCACTATCAGTGGATCACATCCACCGCAGTAGCATACAACTATTGTTCAGAGACATACAGTCTCTACAACAATCATATCATTTGATATCAATCTGCATAAACAATATCATGATACAAACTGAGTCATCCGGGCCATTCTTCCACTCACATCTGTGAGATTTGGAAGAGCATCTGCCCTCAGAAAGTAAAATATCAGCCATGGGCTATCTCGACTATTCTTCTCAAGCATAGAAGAATAATTGTCCTTGATTTCTGAGCCTGGACCATTTACCTAACTGGGCTATTCCTCTGGCACTAATCATAGTGCAACCTGGAGAGAATGAGTCTATCTAGGGAATGCATGTCCCTAATTGCTGAACCTGGACCATTCACCTAACTGGGTCATTCCTCCGTGTTGTATTCCAGATATAAAATAGTATGCATAACATAAATATTTTAGCTAAAAATGGCAGAACAACAATGATATAACTAGAACAATACCAACATAACACCAGAAAGAGTACCTTGATTAGTGGTAGCAATGTTCACTTGCCTCTTCGAGGGGGCAATCTCCAACAGAGCAAAGCTCTATTACAATAATATCCAAGACAAAACTTCTCATACCCTCTACTCCTATTTATACTAAATCTGTCTATCCAAAAGAACAATCTAGAGGAAGATCCTTCTAGAAGCAGAAGCTTCTATTAGGTTTTCTTACATTTGATGTATTCTTCCTT
>JASDQU010504474.1:39691-51041 GCA_032191745.1 Picea mariana | reverse complement strand
TCGTAAAAAATAATGTGGAAACATAACGGATCAGAAAATTTAAAATGTTAAAAACCCACCTAAAAAGGGAGGGGGGGTGCTACCGGTAGCACCATTTTTAAAAACAGGGTAAAAAATGTGCCCCTTGAAAAAATGAGAACTCGACAAAGTTCTTGTTAAGATGGTAATATTGTTGGTCTTTGTCAGCTACCACGTGTATATTTCATATCCGTTGATCTATTCAACTTTGAATAGATCTCAACTGTTGATTCTGCTATCCCGATGAATGACTCTGAATGATTGTCAAACTTCTATAACTTTCAATCTCCATCGTTTATTGTCACATGATGGATGATGCATATTTCTCCTTAGATTAAAATTGGTTGTGATCAAACTTAATCCACACTCAAACTCATTCGTTGAATTCCTCCCGACGGATGGTCCAGATTCACTGTGCCAAAGATCTATTTGAAGTTAAGGTCTAGAACCGACCTCCGTTGAATGTTTAGATCTCAAGGAGATCTATTCTGATGAACGATCACGATCTTCTGTTGGAATATTATTCCACTAGAATATTTTTCAATGCTTTTCTTCGATGATTTTGCACAAGAGTGTTGGAATAGACTCTGAAATATGTACTCTAAAACACTTAATCCAAAATCGTTTCACCATCACATCGGAATATGAACTTAGGATTGCTTCCCACAATCGATCTGGATGTATGCCACTCGAGATATAATCTCATCCGTCCAAATATTTAACCACGGAAATAAATCCTTTTTCGATGAATAACCGACCATGATTGTTTTGGAAATTTGATTTGATGGTTGGTGTTCCTCAACGCTTGCAAAGGGATTTGACTCTATTCTTTGAAGGATTTTGACCTTTGATTCACCTACAAAAGAAAAAAATTCAACTTTGTTCTCCCACGATCTCGTTGTGATTCAACTACGAACTCTACCAACCCATTCTCACCTTGAATACATCGATCTCTTCAATGATCGATGATCGATTTCAAATAGTCTCTTTTATGTGAGCATTTACTCCCATAATTTGATATGAACTTGCACAAAAACTCTATAGAGTCCGAACTGGAATTCAGTCATTCAACATAGGGTTATCAATACAAAAAAGGAGACATTCAACTTCTCACTAACACAGAGAGTCCAACAACACACAAAATTCTATTAATGAATCTCTATACATAAATTACATAATCCTTCCAGTCTTCTTGGCCTGATTTACATTTAATTGGCCTCTTCTTGGCCTTAGGCCACACCTAGCTTCTTACACACACCTCTCTATCCTTTCTCTGTCTCTCCAATCTTAACCTGAACCACTTCAATGCCCTTAGACTTACATATTTAATTACTAAGTATTTTGATACCAGAATTGGTTCATATCCATAAAAATCTCACTCATAATCTCTAATATCCTTTAGATCCACAAAATCCTCACTCACAATCTCTAATATCCTTTATATCCACAAAATCCTCGCTCACAATCTATAATATCCTTTAGATCCACAAAATCCTAAACTATATCACACAACTCTCGAGATCTTCTCAGTAAGGAAGATTCGATTACATTCGCATGAATTTCAACTCAACAAACTCTATCTTATGGAATTCTTCTAGAATTCAAATAAACATAGGAAATTACAATAATTTCAAGCTTAGTGAACCCACTCCCTTAGTAGATCAAATACCCCCTAGCTCTAATCAAACAAGGTTTTTTTGGAGGCAAAAATGCTCCTGCACCATATTCAAAATTTGCATAGCTGACTCTACCTAAGTATGTAGTTTCACCAATAATCAATTTATGTAGCCTATAGAAAAATAATGTCAAAAACATAGAAATAGAGATATCTTAAAATAAATGGAGGTTTTTATCTATTTGTAGACTAAACCACTAGTTTGTCATCCAGAACCTAACTCTGATTCAGCCAAAGTCAACATATATGTATGATAAAGTTTTCATTCACTCCCCCCAAAAACAATTATTCTAAATAAAGCATTGGGATAAAATCATGATTATGGGTAACACTTTCGTGACAATCGAGTCTCCAAAATTCCTAGTAGCAATTTTTTGGCCGAAAAAATGTTGCTAGGAATTTTTCTGGCCGAAAAAGGTTTCGACCGAAAATTTGCACGTCAAATTTAACGGCGCCCTCAAAATTCGTGTACAATGTTTTTCGGATGAATTGTTTTCCTATGGTAAGCATATTTCGGTCGAAAGACTTTTTGGTCGAAACGTTTATTTTTAACGGATTCCGTTAAAAACTAGGTTTCGACCGAAAACCTGAAAATGGGACTATATGCAGGAAACTGCAAATTCTCTCCATCTTACTTCATCTTTGGAGGTAGCGGACTCCTACAAATACTCAAATTTTAGTTTCAGAATTGATACCAACATTTTTTAAATTGAAACTACTTTCATTGGGTATAATTTATTTTCATTTTCATTGTTTTTATCTAATTTTATTTAATTTTATTAAAACATCACTGCATAATATTTTTAGGTGAGATTATGATTTGGTGAAATGAAAAATCCATATCTCTAAAAATCCACAGTGGAAAATTATGGAAAATTTATATTCATAATCCTTAAATTGTTCTCTTCAAAAGGGTATTTTTAGATTTTACTTTCAAGTAAAAATGAAGATAGATACATGGTGGAGGAAAACAAGTGTTTAAAATCTATAACTTTTACAGATTGGTCAACTTCAAAAAATTCTAGAAATTATAATATTCATCCATTAGATTCAAAACTATAGTCATCACAAAATAGAGTCTCTGTAGATTTCTGCAGTATATTTCATTTGTCAAAAACAAAATTTTAATAATGGATACACTGTTGTGGGAAAAAATAACTCATTATCTTTCCCTTCATTTTTAAGGAACATACTGTCAAACAATTTCCAAATTGACATATCAAATCTCAATAAACAAAAATTGAAAAATAGTTAGAAGAAAGCTAACAAAATTATTCACAAGTTTTGTTTTTACAGTAAAGTAAAATTCTAAATAAAAAAAATACTTTTGTTTACCGGAAGTTGAAGAACTTGTTAAAATTAAAAAACAATTGTCATAAAACAAGCAAAAGTGCTACCCATCTTCATGAATTTACCCATTGTCATTCCTAAGAATGAACACATGTTTTAGGAAATCTCATGCACCCCAAGAACGGGCATGCACTCCTATTTCCTATTACACTTGTCTTCATAACCCCCCTCCCTCCCACTTTCTCTCCTCTCTCTCTCTCCCTCCTACATATACACCTCTCTCCCTCTCACTTGGATTCCCCCTCCTTCTCTCTCCCTCACTCTCCCACCTTTCTCTCTTTACCTCTCTCTACCTCCCTTCCTCATCTTCCCCCTCCTTCCTATCACTCTCTCTCTCTACCTGCCCTCTCTATCTCCCTCTCTCTCCCTCTCACACTCCTATACATGGTAAGATCTAGACATGGAAAGGCATGGAAAGACCTAGACCCAAACCTTGTTTGTCATGCCTCTGATCTAGGTGGATATCAGTGACCACACAATAGTCTTTTTTCAATTTACTATTTTTAGTAGTTTTTCAGTTCCTAAACTTCTAGGGCCATTTTGAAGGCCTAAATGAAGTTTTTTCACGGTAGGGAACCTCAAGGATGGACAAAGGCTTTGATTAAGCCCTAAAAATAAATATCCTCATTGATACCTTTCCAATGATCTATCATCCGCCCCAAACATAGATCGTATGCCCAAGTTACACCCCAGGGAAGTTGATACACCAAACTACCCAAAATAGGGTCCAAAAAATTGTTGGCTTTTCATCTTCCGGGGTTAGGATTTTGGATTTTCCTTATGTTAAAAAGGCATTTGGAGCCTCATTGTAACAATTATCTTCTTGTGAATGTGAGTAGAAGTCACATCTCTTCTCAGAGATAAGCTGCCACCATTCTAGTGAGTCTTTTACTCTGTATTTCCACAGTTTTGTGCATTTCACTCATTAATAGAAATTTTGTATTATTGTATATTTGTGTTTAGGGTTGTATCTCTGATATCTCTATGTTATATTATTGGATATATTATATATCTATGTACATTTCTTTATTATATCTCTGCTCTCATTTCGTGTCAAAAATAATCTGGATCAACCTCACACTCTAACACCCACTTCCTCTATATCTCCCCCCCCCCTCTCTCTCTCTCTCTCTCTCTCTCTCTCCTCATTGTTAGTATCACTCTGACTTTCTCTTTATTTCCCTCTTTCTCTCTCTACCCCCCTCTCTATCTTTCGTTGTCTCCCCCATTCCTCTTTTTAGAAAAATAGGATCGCGAAGCAATGAAATAAAACAAATGCGGAAATAAAAAATAGAAGATACACAATACAATAGAGACATAGATATACGTGGTTCACCTAGTGTGGGATACATCCACCAGAAAAATTTCCAGGTTCTTCCTTTTTATTATCCATATACAACCTGCAACACACCCATTGTACACCCATTGTAACTTCCTTTTATTTCTCTCATAGTATCCTCTCTCATAGTACAATATTTCTGATAATACAAAGCCGCAATAAAATTACCTCATAAGAGAGGGTTTCCTTCTAGAGAAAAAACCCTAAAAATAACTTCTAGCATCATATCTGCGACCTTATAATGAATGGTCCAAATTGACTATGAAATTACAATATTTTACAAGGCAATTTTCCCAATATTTCACTTCGGGGGTGTTTCCCCCGAATCCCCCTTAGTGAAATTTGTGGGGGGAAATCCCCCCCACATCCACCCTTTAGGGAATGGGGTCCAAGCATGACTGAAACAAACCTCTGAATAACCAAGATAATCAGGCTCCACAACCAACAATCTGCCACTTGGAGACTGATCACAACACCTCCATTGTTGTTGTACTTCCTTGAATATACTCCACCTCAGTCCTGTAAAATTTCTCTTATTCACCTTCATGCTCAAAGACCAACTGAAAATGAGAAGGAAATCAGTTTCTTCCTGCTTACTCCCTTTGTTAACATATCTGCAGGATTCTGGCTAGTGTGTATCTTTTCCAACTTCAAATGTTCATATTCCAAGACAGATCATATGAAATGGTACCTAAGTTTTATATTCTTAGTATTCTAATTGAAGGTTGTGTTCTTTGCAAGATGAATGACACTCTTGCTATCATAGTACAACCTGCTATTCTCTTGCTTCTTTCTCAATTCCTCCATAAACCTCTATAACCAATTCATCTCTTTACTAGCCTCTGTAGCAACAACATACTCTTCCTTTGTTATTGAAAGTGCAACAACTTTTTGCAGTTTATAAACCCAACTTACTTTTGTTACACCTACAGTAAAAACATACGCTGTGGTGCTTCTCCTTCTATCTCTATCACTTTCCATATTTGAATCAACATATCCCTCTAGAACAATGTCTGAACCTCCAAAACATAATGCATGAGTAGAAGTACCTCTCAAATATCTGATAATCCACTTTACTTCCTCCCAATGTTCTTTACCTGGATTGTTCATATACCTGCTCACAACTGGCATTGCATGTGCAATATCTAGTCTTGTGCAAACCATCACATACATCAAGCTACCAATTGCTAATGAATAAGGGTCCATGGAAATGTATTCTATCTCCTCCTGTGTCTTGGGACACATTTCCTTAGTTAATTTGAAATGGTTGCCCAAAGGTGTACTAACGGGTTTTGCATTCTGCATTCTAAACCTCTCCAACACCTTCTCTATGTAATCACCCTGAGACAATATCAATTTGTAATTTTTCCTGTCTCTTGTTATTCTCATACCAAGGATTTTCTTTGTAGCACCCAAATCCTTCATCGCAAATGAATGATCTAATTTATTATTGAACACATTTATATCCTACATATTAGACCCTGCAACAAGCATTCCATCTACATACAATAGAAATATAATATAACTTCCATTTTCTAACCTTTTAAAATAAACACAGTGATCATAATCACATCTACTATAACCTTGTTATGTCATAAAACTGTCAAAATTCAAATACCACTACCTTGGAGCTTAGGCCATACATTCTCTTTGTCAACCTTAATACCAAATTTCCCTTCCCTTTGACCTCATACCCATGTGGTTTCTTCATATAAATCTCTTCCTCCAAATCCCCATAGAGAAAAGTTGTTTTTACATCTAACTGTTCAAGATGAAAAACTTCTACTTCCACAAGACTTAAAATATTCCTAATAGAAGTCATATCAACAATAAGAGAAAATATTTCATCAAAATATATACCTTTCTTTTGTGCAAACCCCTTTACAACAAGTCTAGCCTCATACAGCTTTTTTCCTCCATCTTCTTCCTTCAACTTGTAAACCCATTTATTTTGCAATGTTATTTTTCTTGCAGGAAACTGAACCAAGTCCCAAGTCTGGTTATTTACTAAGGAATCCATTTCCTCTTTCATTCATTTATCCCACTTATTTTTAGTGTCTACCTGCATTACCTCTTCATAACATTATGGTTCACCAGAATCAGTCAACAATAAATAATTCAATGAAGAAGAGTATCGTTCAGGGAGTCTACTTAAGTTGGTAGATCTTATAACAACACTTTTAGGATTTTGAGGTACCTACTGCTCCTGTTGTTGTACATTTTTATTTTTGGGTACCTTTGGAATTTATTTTTCAGTGATCTCATCAAACACTGCGTATTTTGGTTTTTCTTTTTCATGTTTCTTTCCCTGCAACTGATCTTTGTATATGACCTTCTCATTGAATATGAAACATCTACTCCTAATGATTTTGTGATCTTCATAATCCCATAAGTGATAACCAAAATCATTAAAACTGTATCCAATAAAGATACACTTCTTGTATTTTTCCTCAATCTTTGTTCTATTTTCTTTATCAATATGGATAAATGCTTCACAACCAAAAGACTTCAAAAAAGAATAGTTTACCTTTTTACCTATCCATTCCTCCTCTGGAATTCCACCATCCAAATAGCTTGAAGGTCCTTTGTTTATTAAGTAAACATAAATATCTACAACATCTTCCTAGAACTGTAAGGGAAACCCAACATGCAACCCCATACTCCTTACACGCTCCATTATTGTCATATTCATCCTTTCTGACACACCATTTTCTTGTGGTGTTCCTAGAACTGTCTTCTTTCTACGAATCCCATGGTACAAATAGTAATCATCAAACTCGTTGTTGCAATATTCACCTCCATTTTCTAATCTGAGACACTTCAACCTTTTTCCTATCTCATTCTCAACCAAATCTTTCCATTTCTTAAAAGTGTCAAAAACATCATATTTTTTTCGAATGCAATAAACCCAAGTTTTTCTAGTTGCATCATCAGTAAAAGTAACATATTAAAGAGAGACACCAAGATATGATACCTGAGTTGGTCCCCATACATCTGTATGCACAAGATCTAATCTTTCACTCTTCTTTTATGTTACAACTCCTAGAAATATGACTCTTTTTTTTTTCCATAAACACAGTGCTCACAGAAATCCAAATCAATTTGTTTAATATCAGACAACAAATTTATTTTTTGAAGTATCTGCATCCCCTTCTCACTCATGTTTCCAAGCCTATGATTCCAAATATATGTATCCACTCCTATAGAAGCTGAAGAGATAAAAGTATCATTATTACCAGTACATAAATACAATGTACCTACCTTCTCTCCTTTTTCTATCTCCAGTGAGCCTTTGGTGACCTTCCATGCCTTATCTTTAAATATATATATATATATATATATATATATATATATATATACACAAACTTCACTTGCCAACTTCCCTATTGAAATTAGATTTTTCCTTAGATATGGAACATGTCTTACCTCGTTCAACAACCATTGGTTTTCATTCTTTTTCTTTATTTGTACCTTACCCATTCCAAGAATTTTGCATGGTGCATCATCACCCAAATGAACCTATCCAAAATCACCTTGAACATAATCTAGAAAATGTTTCCTATGGGGTGTGGCATCAAATAAAGCCCCTGAATCTACTACACAAGACTCAAAAATATTATGTACTGAAAGAATCAAATCATCTTGTAACACATGACCTGTTACATTTGGTTCCTTATTTTTCTCTTCTTGTCCATCTCTTTGTTTCTTTGGAGCTCTACATTCTTTCTTCAGATGTCCTTTCTTCCCATAATTACAACACTCGATCTTTCCCAGTCTGGATTTGGATCTGCCCTTCCTAGAATTCCCTCGGTTCAGTGAGCCCTTTCCTCTATCCTTTTTTCTTCCCTTGTTCTCCATGTTTAACACATTACCTGATGTCTCACCTATGCTTTTCTGACGCATTTCCTCACTAAGGATAACACCAACAACATCATCAAATTTTACAGTGTTTGAACCAGATACAGAGTTACTTACAACCATGACCAAGCCGTTCCATCTTTTTGGCAATGAGCACAAGATAAGAAGAGCCCTGGCCTCATCATCAAATTCCACTCTTACATAACTTAGCTTATTAGTAACCATATTAAATTCATTTAAATGATCTGCAACAGACCCATCTTCTCGCATCTTCATATTAAATAATCTCTTCATTAGAAATACCTTATTGGACGCTGAGGGTTTTTCATATAGTTTATCCAATGCATCCATCAGTTCCTTCGTTGTCTTTTCTTTTGAAATATTGAAAGCCATTGACACTTCCAGGCTCATCCATGTCATTCCTAGTGCCTTTATGTCAAGAACCTCCCATTCTTCGTCCTTCATGGTTGTCGACTTCTTTTTTATTCCTCCCAATGGTAGGAATAGATCCTTCTGATATAAATAATCTTCCATTTTCATCTTCCATAACTGGTAGTTTTGGTCATTAAATTTCTCGACCCTAAACTTTACATATTTCTCCATTGATCCCACTCGAACCAGGAACCCTATTTTCTTGTGAGTTACCTTTCACTCTGATACCAGTTGTTAGAAAAATAGGATCGTAGAGAAATAAAATAAAACAAATGTGGAAATAAAACATAGAAGATACATTATACAATTATAATACCCCAAGTCCAAGCCCCTGTGAAATGTAATGATGTTTGTAGGCTGGTGAGCCAAGTAATTATAAGCTAGTAGGATTAGGTGTTTATTAGGCTGAAGAGCCTAGATGCCAAGGTCAGTGGGACTAATTTTTTGTATATGTAATTATGCATATTATTAATAAAATACATCTCTACGTGTAGATCGACCATGAAGAAAGAGTTATGCGGGAATAAGCTCCACTAGGTAGGGAAAGGAATGGGGATGAGAGGCTAGGAAAGAGGGGCTAAGCTTGAGGGTTTAACCCAAGGGAATATTATAATGTATTCCTGAAAACTACTAAAGTTGGGAAAATAAACCCAATTATCCTAAGTTCCTTTGCGGAGAGGAAAAAACTCCAACTGGAGAGGAGTGTGCTCCTAGAGAGCAAAGTGTCACCCAGGATGCATGCATATTTATGTGGGAAGATCCACCTTTGTTGGGGTTCATGAACCATTCTAGCCATTTTCCCGAGGAGTTCTCTCTCGCCATTGCAAGTCTCTCACAATTCTGCAAGCTAACCATTCTCACCATTTTCCTTGCTCTCTCTTAACATTCTGACTTTTCTAGCCATTTAGTTTCCCACGAGTTCATCCTCAACATGTTGACCATCACTTGTGCAGTTCACGAACACATTGAACAAGTACGCAACCAGAGTCATTTTCGCCTTTGTGAACCTCTATAAATTGTTGAGAAGTCATTTTTCCTTACCCGATTTTGGTCGTTGTGGATTGAAGAGGCGGGTTATCAGACCCGTGGTCGAAACCTTCTTTAAGTGGATGAGATGGATTACTGTCATAAAATTTAAAGTTCTGTAACTTCATTTAAGGCCATCCTACGAATTCCTTTATAGTTACTGGCTCCATACCCAAGGTGTCATATTCACTTTGCCATTGTCACATGGAAATCCATCCTACATTTACTACGAGGTGACAAGGCGCCGCTTAGGGTTAGAATAGGTTTACTGCTTTGTCATTCCTGAGTTTTCACGAAGAGGTTCGGCATACTCCAATTTCAGATGCGAAGATTTTTGTGAGTGAAGGCGGTTGCTCCAGGGTGTAACTATCGGCGCGACCCTAGGCCCTGGTAAGTTATTTAAACACAATACCGAGATAGATAAACAACAAGGAGATGTAAATATTCGGAAATAATGTTAAGTGTTATGTTGTTCCGTCAGTTTCTGTAGTGTTTCCATTTTGTCTGTTGTGTTCTTCCTTGCGGCAATTTTTTCTGCAAAATTTTCGAAAATTCACCTCGTTGTCCTGGGAAAATGATTTCCTCGATTTCCTCCTTGGGGTTGACGATATCCATTCTTGGTTAGGCGTTTGGGATCCCTCTGTAGTAGCCACCGGAGTCTTTAGGAGTTAGGGTTTCTCGAAGCATACGCCTCTTCTTCAATAAGTGATGTGCCTTGGTTCCTAAGTCGTAGTATATATACCGACTTGCTTTTGTTATTCTTGTTAATGTTCTTCCTCAATAATCTTGTGGAGATAGGTTGGTTCTGTGTATAAATCAAAGATGTCGACTCTTTCTGTTTGGTAGGTAATATGTTATATTTATTTTATTTATCTCCCCTGAAATGGATGGAGTCACCATCCTGTAGATTTACCAGACCCTCGGCTTGTCCTTCTATTACCATTGGCATCTCTTGTTTTCGTAATACCTTAAATAATTTTACTGGGAGTCCTGTAGCATAAGCTTTCTGTGTGTGTCATGAAGCCATGTCATCTTGACAGGCGGTGATTTATTTATGTCCTTTGAACACCATAGCGCAATGACTCTGCTCTTACTGTTGATTTTGTATATTTATTCATTACATTTTCGGTTAAGAACTTATTTAGACTTAACTCTTTAATCGTGTCCATATGTTGTGTGAAAAGTCTATAATATTACATCGGTTTCCTCTTATGGAAAAGTTTCCACTGTTTTCAAGTTAAGGGTTTTGTTATAAAACTTGTTATTGTCACTGATGATGGGCCTTGTCGATGCAAGGACCCATCAGAGATGGTACTGCACCCTCCTCCCTCGGCCCAAACATATAAACAAATAGCAGGCGATGGGTCAAGGATTTGAACCCATGCATCAACAAGATAAGTATCTTCCTAAAAGGGAAACCTCGGTTTAACTTTTATAGTCTTATTGCAATCTACTTTTCTTGGATACTTATTTCTCAAATAAAGACTAATGTTTACCAGATTTGATTACTTGTAGGGTCTCCGTCTGCACATGTTAAGGTCCTAACCCGCACATAGGTAGATCAATGTATTCGGATGTAATAAAGGTCAATATTAATAAGACCTTTCAATAAAATAGAATAAGGCGGATGTAAGAAGACCTAATAGAAGCTT
>JASDQU010504474.1:0-12133 GCA_032191745.1 Picea mariana | reverse complement strand
GGGTGCTACTAGTAGCACCATTTTTAAAAACAGAGTAAAAAATGTGCCGCTTGAAAAAATGAGAACTCGACAAAGTTCTTGTTAAGTTGGTAATATTGTTGGTCTCTGTTAGCTACCATGTGTATATTTCATATCCATTGATCTATTCAACTTTGAATAGATCTCAACTGTTGATTCTGCTATCCCGATGAATGATTCTGAATGATTGTCAAACTTCTATAACTTTCAATCTACATCATTTATCATCACATGATGGATGATGCATATTTCTCCTTAGAGTAAAATTGGTTGTGATCAAACTTAATCCACACTCAAACTCATTCATTGAATTCCTCCCGACGGACGGTCCAGATTCACTGTCCCAAAGTTGTATTTGGAGTTAAGGTCTAGAACTGACCACCGATGAATGTTCAGATCTCAAGGAAATCTATTCTGATGAACGATCACAATCTTCTGTTGGAATATTATTCCACTAGAATATTTTTTGATGCTTTTCTTCGATGATTTTGCACCAGAGTGTTGGAATAGACTCTGAAATATGTACTCTAAAACACTTAATCCAAAATCGTTTCACCAACACATCGGAATATGAACTTAGGATTGCTTCCCACCATTGATCTGGATGTATGCCACTCGAGATATAATCTCATCCATCCAAATATTTAACCACGAAAACAAATCCTTTTCCGATGAATAACCGACCATGATTGATTTGGAAATTTGATTTGATGGTTGGTGTTCCTCAATGCTTGCAAAGGGATTTGACTCTATTCTTTGAAGGATTTTGACCTTTGATTCACCTACAAAAGAAAAAAATTCAACTTTGTTCTCCCACGATCTTGTTGTGATTCAACTATGAACTCTACCAACCCATTCTCACCTTGAATACATCGATCTCTTCAATGATCGATGATCGATTTCAAATAGTCTCTTTTATGTGAGCATTTACTCCCATAATTTGATATGAACTTGCACAAAACTCTAGAGTCTGAACTGGAATTCAGTCATTCAACATAGGGTTATCAATACAAAAAAGGAGACATTCAACTTCTCACTCACACAGAGAGTCCAACAACACACAAAATTCTATTAATGAATCTCTATACATAAATTACATAATCCTTCCAGTCTTCCTGGCCTGATTTACATTTAATTGGCCTCTTCTTGGCCATAGGCCACACCTAGCTTCTTACAGACACCTCTCTATCCTTTCACTGTCTCTCTAATCCCGACCTAAACCACTTCAATGCCCTTCGACTTACATATTTAATTACTAAGTATTTTGATACCAGAATTGGTTCATATCCATAAAAATTTCACTCACAATCTCTAATATCCTTTAGATCCACAAAATCCTCACTCACAATCTCTAATATCCTTTATATCCACAGAATCCTCCCTCACAATCTATAATATCCTCTAGATCCACAAAATCCTCAACTATATCACACAACTCTCGAGATCTTCTCAGTCAGGAAGATTCGATTACATTCACATGAATTTCAACTCAACAAACTCTATCTTATGGAATTCTTCTAGAATTCAAATAAACATAGGAAATTACAATAATTTCGCATGAACCCACTCCCTTAGTAAATCAAATACCCCCTAGCTCTAATCAAACAAGGTTTTTTTGGAGGCAAAAATGCTCTTGCATCATATTCAAAATTTGCATAGCTGACTCTACCTATGTATGTAGTTTCACCAATAATGGATTTATGTAGCCTATAGAAAAATAATGTCAAAAACATAGATATAGAGATGTATTAAAATAAATGGAGGTTTTTATCTATTTGTAGACTGAACCACTAGTTTGTCATCCTGAACCTAATTCTGATTCTGCCAAAGTCAACATACATGTACAATAAAGTTTTCATTCACTCCCCCCAAAACAATTATTCTAAACAAAGCATTGTCATTCCTAAGAATGAACACATGTTTTAGGAAATCTCATGCACTCCAAGAACAGGCATGTGCTCCTATTTCCTATTATACTTGTCTTCATAACTCCCCTCCCTCCCACTTTCTCTCCTCTCTCTCACCCTCCTACATCTACACCTCTCTCCCTCTCACTTGGAATCCCCCTCCTTCTCTCTCCCTCACTCTCCCACCTTTCTCTCTTTATCTCTCTCTACCTCCCTTCCCCATCTTCCCCCTCCTTCCTCTCACTCTCTCTCTACCTACCCTCTCTGTCTCCCTCTCTCTCCCTCTCACACTCCTATACATGGTAAGATCTAGACATCGAAAGGCATGGAAAGACCTAGACCCAGACCTTGTTTGTCATGTGTCTGATCTAGGTGGATATCAGTGGCCACACAACTATTATAATTGGCTCCAAACAGTCTTTTTGCAATTTACTATTTTTAGTAGTTTTTTGGTTCCTAAACTTCTAGGGCCATTTTGAAGGCCTAAATGAAGTTTTTTCATGATAGGGAACCTCAAGGATGGGCAAAGGCTCTGATTAAGCCCCCAAAATAAATATCCTCATCGATACCTTTCCAATGATCTATCATCCGCCCCAAACATAGATCGTATGCCAAAGTTATGCCCCAGGGAAGTTGATACACCAAAGTACACAAAACGGGGTCCAAAAAATTGTTGGTTTTTCATCTTTCAGGGTTAGGATTTTGGATTTTCCTTATGTTAAAAAGGACTTTGGAGCCTCATTGTAACAATTATCTTCTTATGAATGTGAGTAGAAGTCACATCTCTTCTCAGAGATAAGCTGCCACCATTCTAGCAAGTCTTTTACTCTGTATTTCTACAGTTTTGTACATTTCACTCATTAATAGAAATTTTGTATTATTATATATTTTTGTTTATGGTTATTTCTCTGATATCTCTATGTTATATTATTGGATATATTATATATCCATGTACATTTATTTATTATATCTCTGCTCTCATTTCATCTCAAAAATAATCTGGATCAACCTCACACTCTAACACCCACTTCCTATCTATCTCTCTCTCTCTCTCCCTCCCCTGTTACCCTCTCTCTCTCTCTCTCTCCCTCCCCTGTTACCCTCTCTCTCTCTCTCTCCTCATTGTTAGTCTCAGTATGACTTTCTCTTTATTCCCCTCTTTCTCTCTCTACCCCCCCCTCTGTCTTTTGTTGTCTCCCCCATTCCTCTTTTTAGAAAAATAGGATTGCGAAGCAATGAAATAAAACAAATTCGGAAATAAAAACAGAAGATACACAATACAATAGAGACACAGATATACGTGGTTCACGTAGTGTGGGATACATCCACCAGATAAATTGTCAGGTTCTTCCTTTTTATTATTCATATACAACCTGCAACACACCCATTGTACACCCATTGTAACTTCCTTTTATTTCTCTCATAGTATCCTCTCTCATAATACAATATTTGCGATAATACAAATCCGCAATACAATTACTTCATAAGAGAGGGTTTCCTTCTAGGGAAAAAAACCTACAAATAACTTCTAGCATCATATCTGCGACCTTATAATGAACGGTCCAGATTGACTACAAAATTACAATATTTTACAAGGCAATTTTTCCAATATTTCACTTCGGGGGTGTTTCCCCCAAATCCCCCTTAGCGAAAGTTGTGGGGGGAAATCCCCCCCACATCCACCCTTTAGGGAATGGGGTCCAAGCATGACTGAAACAAACCTCTGAATCAACAAGATAATCAGGCTCCACAACCAACAATCTACCACTTGAAGACTGATCACAACACCTCCATGGTTGTTGTATTTCATGGAATATACTCCACCTCGGTCCTATAAAATTTATCTTCTTCACCTTCATGCTTGAAGACCAACTGAAAATGAGAAGGAAATCAGTTTCTTTCTGCTTACTCCCTTTGTTAACATGTCTGCAGGATTCTAGCTAGTGTGTATCTTTTCCAACTTCAAATGTCCATATTTCGAGACAGATCATATGAAATGGTACCTGAGTTTTATATGCTTAGTATTATAATGGAAGGTTGTGTTCTTTGCAAGATGAATGACACTCTTGCTATCACAGTACAACCTGTTATTCTCTTGCTTCTTTCTCAATTCCTCCATAAACCTCTATAACCAATTCATCTCTTTACTAGCCTCTGTAGCAACAACATACTCTTCCTTTGTTGTTGAAAGAGCAACAACTTTTTGTAGTTTATAAATCCAACTTACTTTTGTTACACCTACAATAAAAACATACACTTTGGTGCTTCTCCTTTTATCTCTATCACTTTCCATATCTTAATCAACATATCCCTCTGGAACAATGTCTGAACCTCCAAAACATAATGCATGAGTAGAAGTACCTCTCAAATATCTGATAATCCACTTTACTTCCTCCCAATTTTATTTACCTAGATTGTTCATATACCTACTCACAACTCGCATTGCATGTGCAATATCTAGTCTTGTGCAAACCATCGCATACATCAAGCTACCAATTGCTAATGAATAAGGGTCCATGGAAATGTATTCTATCTCCTCCTGAGTCTTGGGACACATTTCCTTAGTTAATTTGAAATGGTTGGCCAAAGATGTACTAACTGGTTTTGCATTCTGCATTCTAAACCTCTCCAACACCTTCTCTATGTACTCACCCTGAGATAATATCAATTTGTAATTTTTCCTGTCTCTTGTTATTCTCATACCGAAGATTTTATTTGCAGCACCCAAACCCTTCATCGCAAATGAATTATCTAATTTATTATTGAGCATATTTATATCTTGCATATTAGACCCTGCAACAAGCATGCCATCTACATACAATAGAAAGATAATATAACTTCCATTTTCTAGCCTTTTAAAATAAACACAGTGATCATAATGACATCTACTATAACCTTGTTATGTCATAAAATTGACAAAATTCAAATACCACTACCTTGGAGCTTAGGCCATACAATTTCTTCTTCAACCTTAATACCAAATTTTCCTTCCCTTTGACCTCATACGCATGTGGTTGCTCCATATAAATCTCTTCCTCCAAATCCCCATGGAGAAAAGTTGTTTTTACATCTAACTATTCAAGATGAAAAACTTCTACTTCCACAAGACTTAAAATAGTCATAATAGAAGTCATATAAAAAACAAGAGAAAATATTTCATCAAAATCTATACCTTTCTTTTGTGAAAACCCCTTTACAACAAGTCTAGCCTCATACCGCTTTTTTCCTCCATCTTCTTCCTTCAACTTGTAAACCCATTTATTTTGCAATGCTCTTTTTCTTGCAGGAAGCTGAACCAAGTCCCAAGTCTGGTTATTTACTAAGGAATCCATTTCCTCTTTCATTCATTTCTCCCACTTATTTTTAGTGTCTACCTGCATTATCTCTTCATAACATTATGGTTCACCAAAATCAGTCAACAATAAAAAATTCAATGAAGAAGAGTATCGTTCAGGGAGTCTACTTAACTTGGTAGATATTATAACAACACTTTTAGGAGTTTGAGGTACCTACTACTCCTGTTGTTGTACATTTTGATTTTTTGGTACCTTTGGAATTTATTTTTCAGTGATCTCATCAAACACTGCGTATTCTGGTTTTTCTTTTAAATGTTTCTTTCCCTGCAACTGATCTTTGTACATGACCTTCTCATTGAATATGAAATATCTACTCCTAATGATTTTGTGATCTTCATAATCCCATAAGTGATAACCAGAATCATTAAAACCGTATCCAATAAAGGTACACTTCTTGTATTTTTCCTCAATCTTTGTTCTATTTTCTTTATCAATATGGATAAATGCTTCACAACCGAAAAACTTCAAAAAAGAATAGTTTACCTTTTTACCTATCCATTCCTCATCTAGAATTCCACCATCCAAATAGCTTGAACGTCCTCTGTTTATTAAGTAAACATAAATATCTACGACATCTTCCTAGAACTATAAGAGAAACCCAACATGCAATCGCATACTCCTTACATGCTCCATTATTGTCATATTCATCCTTTCTGAGACACAATTTTCTTGTGGTATTCCTAGAACTGTCTTCTCTCTACGAATCCCATGGTATGAATAGTAATCATCAAACTCGGTGTTGCAATATTTACCTCCATTGTCTGATCTAAGACAATTCAACCTTTTTCCTATCTCATTCTCAACCAAATCTTTCCATTTCTTAAAAGTGTCAAAAACATCATATTTTTTTCGAATGCAATAAACCCAAGTTTTTCTAGTTGCATCATCAATTAAAGTAACATATTAAAGATAGACACCAAGATATCATACCTGAGTTGGTCCCCATACATCTGTATGCACAAAATCTAATCTTTCACTCTTCTTTTATGTTACAATTCTAAGAAATACGACTCTTTTTTTTTCCATAAACACAGTGCTCACAAAAATCCAAATCAATTTGTTTAATATCAGACAACAAATTTATTTTTTGAAGTATCTGCATCCCCTTCTCACTCATGTTTCCAAGCCTATGATTCCAAATATATGTATCCACTCCTATAGAAGTTGAAGAGATAGAAGAATCATTATTATCAGTACATAAATACAATGTACCTACCTTCTCTCCTTTTTCTATTACCAGTGAGCCTTTGGTGACCTTCCATGCCTTATCTTTAAATATATATATACAAACTTCACTTGCCAATCCCTATTGAAATTAGATTTTTCCTTAGATATGGAACATGTCGTACCTCATTCAACAACCATTGGTTTTCATTCTTTTTCTTTATTTGTACCTTACCCATTCTAAGAATTTTGCATGGTGCATCATCACCCAAATGAACCTATCCAAAATCACCTTGAATATAATCTAGAAAATGTTTCCTATGGGGTGTGGCATCAAATAAAGCCCCTGAATCTACTACCCAAGACCCAGAAATATTATTTACTGAAAGAATCAAAGCATCTTGTAACACATCACCTGTTACATTTGGTTCCTTATTTTTCTCCTCTTGTCCATCTCTTTGTTTCTTTGGAGCTCTACATTATTTCTTCAGATGTCCTTTCTTCCCACAATTACAACACTCTATCTTTCCCAGTCTGGATTTGGATCTTCCCTTCCTAGAATTCCTTCGATTCTGTGAGCCCTTTCCTCTATCACTTTTTCTTCCCTTGTTCTCCATGTTTAACACATTACCTGATGTCTCACCTATGCTTTTCCGACGCATTTTCTCACTAAGGATAACACCAACAACATCATCAAATTTTAGAGTGTTTGAACCAGATACAGAGTTACTTACAACCATGACCAAGCCGTTCCATCTTTTTGGCAATGAGCACAAGATAAGAAGAGCCCTGGCCTCATCATCAAATTCCACTCTTACATAACTTAACTTATTAGTAACCTTATT
The DNA here is from genome assembly GCA_032191745.1 of Picea mariana. Lineage (NCBI taxonomy): Eukaryota > Viridiplantae > Streptophyta > Pinopsida > Pinales > Pinaceae > Picea > Picea mariana. The sequence continues at coordinate 4,843 of JASDQU010504474.1, read as the reverse complement.
AAATTCATTTAAATGATCTGCAACATACCCACCTTCTCGCATCTTCATATTAAATAATCTCTTCATTAGAAATACCTTATTGAACGCTGAGGGTTTTTCATATAGTTTATCCAATGCATCCATCAGTTCCTACGTTGTCTTTTTTTTTTAAATATTGAAAGCCATCGACACTTCCAGGCTCATCCATGTCATTCCTAGTTCCTTTATGTCAAGAACCTTCCATTCTTCGTCCTTCATGGTTGTTGACTTCTTTGTTATTCCTCCCAATAGTAGGAATAGATCCTTATAATATAAATAATCTTCCATGTGCATCTTCCATAATTGGTAGTTTTGGTCATAAAATTTTTTGACCCTAAACTTTACATCTTTCTCCATTTCTCCCAATCGAACCAGGAACCCTATTTTCTTGTGAGTTACCTTTCACTCTGATACCAGTTGTTAGAAAAACATGATCGTAGAGAAATAAAATAAAACAAATGTGGAAATAAAACAGAGAAGATACACTATACAATTGTAATACCCCAAGTCCGAGACCCTGTGAAATGTAATGATGTTTGTAGGCTGGTGAGATAAGTAATTATAAGCTAGTAAGATTAGGTGTTTATTAGGCTGAAGAGCCTAGATGCTAAGGTCAGTGGGCCTAATTTTTTGTATATGTAATTATGCATATTATTAATAAAATACATCGCTACGTGTAGATCGACCACGAAGAAAGAGTTATGTGGGAATAAGCTCCACTAGGTAGGGAAAGGAATGGGGATGAGAGGACAGGAAAGAGGGGCTAAGCTTGAGGGCTTAACCCAAGGGAATATTATAATGTATTCCTGAAAAGTACTAAAGTTGGGAAAATAAACCCAATTATCCTAAGTTCCTTTGCGGAGAGGAACAAACTCCAAGTGGAGAGGAGTGTGCTCCTAGAGAGAAAAGTGTCACCCAGGATGCATGCATATTTATGTGGGAAGATCCACCTTTGTTGGGGTTCATGAACCATTCTGGCCATTTTCCCGAGGAGTTATCTCTCACCATTGCAACTCTCTCGCGATTCTGCAAGCTGACCATTCTCACCATTTTCCTTGCTCTCTCTTAACATTTTGACCTGTCTAGCCATTTAGTTTCCCACGAGTTCATCCTCAACATGTTGACCATCACTTGTGCAGTTCACGAACACATTGAACAAGTACGCAACCAGAGTCATTTCCACCTTTGTGAACCTCTGTAAATTGCTGAGAAGTCCTTTTTCCTTACCCGATTTTGGTCGTTGTGGATTGAAAAGGTGGGTTATCAGGCCCATGGTTGAAGAAGCAGATTGTCAGGCTTGTGAGAAACTCTCTCCATGTGAGAGAGTTCATTGGGGAAGTGATTTCTCTTGGATGGAGTCCAATACCATCTACGGAGCTCTAAGAATTCCTAATATGACCTGTTGTTGAAGCCATGAAAGGGAAGTGGAGCAGTCGATGGACTGTGGAACAGTGAAGGTGCATATTCCTGGGGTGGGACAGGCATGTGGGGAATGAGATTTTGTGAGCAGTGGGCATAAGTAGGATCCTTGGAGAGAATACTTCCAGTTACATAGTGCAGTTTCTCGTAGCCTCAGCCTAGGTCTAGGATTCATTTTCTCTAGTTGGAGTTTAGTCCCAGTTCGAGGGTGACCCACTGTTGAGCGTGATGAGCAGTGTGGTCTAAGGCTGGGAGGTTCATGGAAGGTCTACACGCAGTTGGTAGCCATCTATTAAAATATAAGTACCAAATCTTTGTTCTCTGTATGATGTGTATTATGTACATGTGTTATAATGTTATCAGAATTGTCAGTGTTTATTGTATGTATGTATTATTGTCACTTCCGCATGAAATTTGTATGAACAAAATGTTGTGTAAGTTTAAAATTACATCCTATAGATATATGTGTATCATAGCGTTAATTGCAGTAGCATGTCCCGACCTGGTTGGGCTATGGGTGTCAAAAAATGGTATCAGAACAACAAAAAACAAAACAAAGATACAATGGTTTAGGTAGCGTTACCCGGCAAGGGCTGGTGGTCAAGGACGTCACAAAATGGTATAAGAGCCATGGTTTCAACACTGAGCCTGGATGTGCCAGGAAAGTGGAAGTTGAAGAGAAAGTTTCGGAAAAGAATTGTTGTCAAAATGGACGAAATTGAAGTTCAAAGCCCAGTTTTCGACACTAAGCTTGAATTAGGCCATATAAGTGGTTATGGACTCAAAAAATCAAAGACAATTGTTGTTGAGAAAGAAAAAAATTGAATTTAAGAGCATTCTAGAGTGCCAAGAGAACACCTTGGCCGTGTTTGGAAGCTCAGGAGGCAAACCAATATTCTTATTAAAACAACATTTTTCCCTTTTCCTTTCTTTTTCAAATCAAAACACCAATACACCATCATTCATTCATTTCACACAGAAGCAGTTTCAAATTTCAAACTGTAGAATCATCTTTGCAAGGTAGCCATGACAGCAATCAAATAAGAGTGCCTTTCATCACTATTCACATAACGGGGTCCCACCTATTTAGTATATTATTAAATATATATAAGTAGTAATTCATCACAACCCATTTGAAGGAAATGATTCCATGTTGTGCTTTTGGGCGTAAACACTGTGAAAGTGCAAACACTTGTTGAATAACCAATTCCATCCACCACTACTACCTTTAATATTTTTCTTGGGGCCCTAACTTTTTGTTGGCTTTATTCCTCATTTATATCACATTACATTCCCCCCTACATTAGCTCTTTAATCAACCTATGTTTTCATGAACCAATGTAGTAAAGGATAGTTTTCATAAAGTAATGATAGCATTGCATTTAGAGCTAGTTTTTTGCCTTTTATATTTGTCACAACCCTTTGAAATAGAGGCAATTGCTTCACATTATGGTATTGGTATGATAGGAAAATAGGGAGGTTACCCCATGGCCTACTATTCTAAAACATTGATATATGATAACCTTAATTACAACAACCATGACAACGATTTTGATGATATGTTGTAGGCCTTGAAGCATTGATGCCAATACATTCCAGGTAAGGAAAACATATCACATACTTATTATCATCCCTTGATATTTTTGAATTCCCAATGTAGTATTTAGGAACAATTCCCTCTCAAATGGACCTCCTACCTGCAATAGTCTCACATGGTCATTAAATATAATAGAAAGTGTTAAAATTGTATGGTAGGCATGTCAAGTCACCCTCCATTTTATGTACTTCACATTTTGGATGTTTTTTGTGCTACCTATGAAGCTTGGAAACAACTATATTCAATAAAACATTTGTTTAAGTTGATTTATCAATCCTTTAATAATCCCACCAAGATTAATTAAAGTCCCTTTTTGGATTATTCCATTTGGGTGGGATGGTTGTATAATATTAATCAACTTTGTGTCGCCACCACTGAAAATTGCTTAGTTCTCATTTGGTAAGCTCATGCTTTTTCATATGGTGGACATTTTTGCACACTTAACATGTTACAAAAATTTCAACATTATTTCTTATATCCCTCTATGAAATTGTAGGTTTGATCCAAACAATAAAATAGTCAATTAATAATAGTCCACTTCAACAAGACAAGATGCCTATACAAATGAATTTCCTTTATTATAAATAGGATATAAAGTGAGCATGTTGTGACCCACCACTAAGACGACCAATAATAAGTAATAAAATAATAATATGTGAGTGTTAAGGACTTAAAATAGGGCCTTAGGGACATTAACATAGCCCCTCTCTTTTAAATAATCTTCACCCTAAAATCTTGTAATTGAGGATGTTTCTTAACAAACTGTTCATTTTTCCATGTTTCTTATTTTGAAGGAATATTATTCCACTTTATTAGGTACTCCATAATGGTCTTATTATGAATATATATAGAATTCCTATCTATAAAAATTTATAGTTCAAGAATAAATTTCCCTTCTTCATCTAATTCTGAAAGTTTTGTCTGCACTTATAGTTTTTTCCCAAAACCTTTTTCTAGGAAAGATACATGAAAAAAAAATTTTAAAGGAGAAGAAGGAAAATATAACTCATATTCCACCTATCCAATCTTTTGAATAATCTTATAGGGTCCATAAAATTTTTGATATAATGTGCAATTATTCTTTTCTTTTAGAGTAGATTACTTATAGGCTTCCAGTCTAAAAAATACTTGATCACCCTCCTCAAATTGTCTTTAACTTCAATGTTGATATGCTTGCTACTTCATCATGTTTTTTTTCATTTGAAGGTTTACCTTAAGAATTGTCAATTTTTCTTTTGTCTTCTCCATATGCGACTCTATTTCCTATGCTTTGTACTAGTCCTACAAAAGGTATGAGATATTGTAATGTCCCCCACCTCTTAGAGAGGTAATGAGGAGACTCAGTGGCCTGGGAACCCCCACTAGGTCATAGTCTCAAAATGAAGGGGGGAAAAGTCAAGAAGTTAAAAGTTATATTTTTAACTCAACAGAAGAATAGAAGATTAACCCTGGGATTTAACCTAACTCAACAAAGAATTAGAAGGAAAAGTATAAGTAAGAGGTTGGGGTGCACCTATTACTCATTTTGGTTTGGATTAGCATTTGTTATTGCTCTTGAGCATTCAGTTTGGGGGTTTTGCTGTACAAACCCTTGGGAGCAACTCAGTGGTGAAATATCCACTCACCTTGTTCCATAGCTTGGTCTCAGGGATGAAAGACTCCTCCACACCATTCTAGTCTCAGGGCCAGTTTATCGAGGGAGGTTCGATCCAGCTTATCCTGAGGGCCTAGGGCCATTCCGACAGTTGGGTTTTGTTTGCAGGGGCAGGACCATTAATTTGAGGGATTTTCTGGAGGGTTATCATCATT
>JASDQU010504473.1:64046-77799 GCA_032191745.1 Picea mariana | reverse complement strand
ATGGCCCTAAGACATTTAACACAGTAAAAAATTCTTAAACAACTTCCCTAATTAAATGTCGTCCAGTTCAGAATCTATGTCCTAAGTCTAAAACTTCTCTAGGGGTAAAATTTTGTCTAACCTTAAGAAAAATACCCTATAAAAATTAAAATTAAAAATTAAACTAAAAACCACTTAAGTAATAGTTTTAATCTTCATAAAAATTTTGGGGTAAAATGAAGAGAGTAAGAATTTAATTAAAATCAGTGGATTTAAAATTGTAAAGAAGAATTTAATTGTTTAACTTGTGAAAGTGTAAAAGATATTAAATTATTAATAAAAAGGAAAAGAGGTTAATTTGCGCAACTGTCATTTTTGGCTCTAATAAAAAGGGGAAAGAAGGGAATAATAAAAATTAGGAAACTAAGGAATGGAGGAAACATAATAAGGGAAAGAAGGGAACTTATGGTAAAAAGCAAGGTCAACTTAGTAAAGAATCTGCAATAAAGAACCTTCTAAATTGAAATAAATTAGCGACATCATTTTAGGGAAAGTATTTAAAACCTGTAAGGGAATCTAGGGACACCTAGGAGTAAAAATAGGAGTAAATCTAGGTGGGTGAGGGAAATAATACAATTTAATAAATTAAAGAAAATAGTTAATGGAGAAACATGGGGGATGAATGACACTTGTACGAAAGAGAATTTTTAGAAGATTTTATTAAAACTTAAAGTAAATGAAATTTGGAGAAAGTGGAAAGTTCTAAAACTCTATAAAAGAGATGAAGGAGGAGGAAGAAGGGGATCAAATGTTAGCATAACGTTACGCTGCCGGATTAGTGACTTGACTGATTTGCTTGTGAGGAGTTGGGATTTCCCAGCTTGGATAGGAGTGGTAGCTTAGCCTTGCGAGGCGAGCTGGGAGCTAGACGTGCCATCTGGATAGTGTGTGGCCCCTTTACGGCTCGAGGGGCTAAGGGAGAAGCATAGTACCCCTAGCGTTGGCTGGGAGGTATCAGTGAAGTCTTGACGGTCAGCGAGCGGGAGCGGCACGGAGCGCGCAGATGACACATGGAGCAAGCGATCAGGCAACGATACACTCCTTGATTTTAGAGTAGAATGCATTAGGATTTATGATTTAGATATGCATGTGTATGGGGTGATTTGGATGGAAGAACATTTAACTTCAATGGTGTTGGGTTTCGTTGGATTGAATGGTTTTTCTTTATTTACTTACTCCGTCAAAATCTTGTGTATTGTCATTGCTGTAAAAATTTTACTGTGTAAATTTTGAGTAAACTAGGAGCCTTGTATTTATCATTCGTCTCCTTCCTAAAATTTTAAATCTACCCTTGTTATTTTTTTTAGTTATATATACCTCTAGCTTATGTTTAGCACCTAACCTCTGCGAATCTCATTCTTCAATCTATAATATTTATAGGCAAATTTCCTGTGCGTTAAACCTCGAAATGGTGGATGCCATGCCCTTCCCATGCTCTGCAACCCCTTTTGATTTTCGTTGGCCAGTGTACCAGGTGAGTTACCTTGGGTCACTTCACTCTCAGACCAAGTAGAATTCCTTGACTGTGGCCTTCCCCCTTACTGCTACGGTTTCTGGTTATAATCCAGAACCTCTCTTTTATCAAATTTATAAAAAAATTTAAAATTGTCTTCAATTCTAGCAACACCTCAGCGACCACTGATGGAATGTGATCTAGAAACAATAGTTTCTCTCTTGGAAATTGAACTCTACCCTTTCATTGTTAAACTGTTCATAGTGATAATCGTTTCCCCTTTGTGTGTATTCGGCACTTTGGCCGATTCCACCAGCTAACTCACCAATTCCACCAACTGTCAGCTGTGGGACTTGAACATGGTGGGTCAGGGTTTGCATAAACTTCAACGCATGCTTCTAATCCAAAGCCCTCATATGTGGCTGTAAATGGAGCTTTAGTCCAATCCTTTTTCCTTCTTCCTCCTTCAGTAGCCCACTGATCCCCATTCCAAAGGCTACGCAGGATCCTCATAGGTTGGCTCTTTGGATACGGGATACCCGCAGCTTCGTTGTTCTTGAAAACCCTAATGGGAACAGAATCAAAGAAAAACCTATTCACCATATCCCAAAGTACATATGAGCTAAGAAGTAACAGAATAAAAGATAGAATTACGACTATTTTTATGAATTTTCAGATGATTGTTTAACAATGCACTGTACAAGTTCTGTTGTGATTCCAAGGAATTGAGTAGTTATGGAAGTCTATCGTGGAACCAAACCACACGTTGATCCTCTCTTCTCTTGTCCCGAGCCATTTATGAAATTATTCATTTGTAGATCATAAGGCTATCCCGATAGGTATCCCAAAAATTAAATGTCAACTTCATCACGCAAGTGGTCATTGTCTGATGACAACTGATGCAAATGGTGTAAATTCGCCCGTCTGTAAATGTTGGATATGTCCTCCCTCTGCACACTGCATAATCAATTGATTGTGCCATACCTCTGCTAGTCGTGTTATGAACGACAGTGAAAGGGTTCCTCCATGACGCGGGCAAGATGATTTTTCCAACTTAATTCTTTCCTTGACAGTTACCTTGGACAGTTTCCTTGATTTCTGACCTTCCGGCATGCACTTGCTGCCCTCAGTATTCTGGTCCATTGTAGGCGCTTTCGATTTCCCAAACAACAACTTTCCACTTTGTTCCAGTTCATGCCTAAATAAGGGAACGACTAATAAAGGGTGTTGGGATTATTGGGATTGTAGTAGGAATTATTTAATTACTTCAACCACTTGGAAGATTATCTTCTTAAAACAAATGTTACTATTTATGGAGAAGAATTTACCTTACCCATGCATCCTTGGATTTATATTATGAGGCTTGTTTGCAGACTACTGAGATTCGTTATGACAAGTTCCCTTATAAATACATTACCCTTTTTGTGTGGGAACTCGTGAGATTAATTATCTTGGGACGGGGTTTAGATCCTTACCTTAGTGACTCTTAAGTGATGGAGATCCCATGCTTGTTTTTGGACTTATAAAACCTTTATAGGATAAGCAAGGGAAACTTTAAGGACACATTTTACCCAATACTTCATTTTCCATGAGGCTTGTTTTATTGACATCATATATATAGTATGATTTAGGTAATAACTCCTCCCAACGTGTACTTTGTTAAGAGGATCATCTCGGCTTATCACTACATATATTAAAGTAGGGATATCATATGCTTGTATGGAATGATTTTAATAGGACCTTCCAAGGAGGCTAATTAAATTCTTCTAGTTGATTATCATTTAAATAGTGAGAAGAATAATTTATAATAAGTGACCCCCCCCTTTTATACTTATTGGATCTATTAAACCTATGGAGATATGTGCAATTCTCTAGTTTGGTTCATGTTAATTAGAATGATAGGAACTTGAGGTATCGTTGGTAAGTTTAATTATTTGATTATTTTTGTCGATGCATTAGAAATAAATTTATTAGATCATAGGTAGGATTACTATATTGCATAATGATGGAAAGACTATAGTTCTAGTGATGAAGGATTTGAACTTTAGGATGCAAAATTGTTCTTCTTATATGAGAATTGACTAGGTTACAAATTTTAATCATGATGGTTATGTTTCAATTGAAGTTTATTGATCCTCCTAATTTAGTTTTCTTACCAGGATGGCGTTCCCGATATTTAGATCTTATTGTATTGACCTATTCGATTTTGAGCAAGTGATTTATTTTATATTATTGATGTTGAAATTCTAGGATTGGTGGTTATACTAGGATTGGATGAGGGAATTAGATACCTCCTTGTTCCTTAGAACAGTCACCAGCCCTGAGACCTTAAATGGTTAAAATCGATGGGAACCTGGTCTTGAGAGTTGCTTATGTGTCTTGGAGGTCCTAACCATTGCAGTGTAGGATGGGCGGGTAGTCTGTCTTATTTATTTGTCGATTGATGGTCGCTCATTGCATGCAGATACTTGATGTGTGTCTTAGATCGCCATGTTGTATTCGTCATTGTATGTGTCTTGTTCATCATCGTATGGCGACGCAGAGTCGAATGTATTTATTATCCTTATACACACGCGCGCACACAAAAAAAAATAAAAAAATAAAAAAATAAAAACAAATTTATACTTGTTATAAGAGGTTTATCGTTGTAACGAAGAGATTCGTTACACAATGCTCTATAATCATGTTTGACAAACCAATACATATAGTTACCCTTAATGAATACAAAAGTATAGTATGTCAATAGTAATAGTAAAAGAAATAAAAATACTCAATAAAATATGGATAAAGGTTAAACTTTTAAAAATGATATTTAAATTTACATAGTGTGGTGTATGTGCATGAGGTTCCACATCAATGAAAGTATAAAGAAAATGATAATTTAAGTTTTAAAAAACAATTAAAAATATTTACTAGATGAAGAATAAGAATGATGAAAGTACAACATTTTTAAGATATATTTTAAGAATGTTATATGCATAGCAAATTAGTGATATGAATCATAAAGATATTAATAAATTAAAATAAAAACTAAAAGTTTTCATTTCACATTTATTTTCATATAATACTTCTATATTATATATATATATATATATATATATATATATATATATATATATATATAATTAAAATATTAGTGCTCTATGATATAATTGAAACAACAATATACCAATATTTAAAAATAAATAAACTCTTATTGAAACATTAGTTCTGTAACATTTGATTAAAACAATGGTTCTTTAATATTGGTGCTCCATGATATAAGTGAAGCAACAATATACCAATATTTAAAGATAAATAAACTCTTATTGAAACATTAGTTTTGCAAGATTTGATTAAAGCGCCACTTCTTTCATATTGAACATGTATGGAAGATAAAATTTTCATGAATATATGCATTAAGAAGTATATTGGTGATTAAATTATAAAGTAGAGAATTATGTTTCATGAACTTGAAGTTAGAAAATAAAACATTTTCAACCTAAATTTGCAAAGGTTTTTAGAGTTTTATGGATGCTAAATAAATTTCAATTGAAGCATGCAAAATACTAATTATGTTAATTACTAATTATATGTTATTCATATATTCATGAATTAAGCATGCAAAATACTAATTATGTTAATTACTAATTATATTTTATTCATATATCTATGTGTCATTTCATGCCTAAGTAATTGTTTTATTTAAAATGTAATATAAAAACTATTCATTATATTTTAATATTTTCTTATATTTTTTCTCTTAAATGTTTTATGGATAGGTTTTTTTTTTCCCTCATTGAGTAGATGTATATGAAATTATTATTTTTATTTAATTAAAATTATTTTATTTTTATTTAAATCATTAATATTTTATAAATGTATTTCTATTTTCAATTATAAAAGTAAATTTTATTTAACTTTTCATAAAATGTGCATAAGTGAGTAATTTTATAGAGTTAAAGGTAAACTCTCAATCTCTACCCTCTTTCTTATATAGTCTTTTCTACTCATGTCGTTTATCCATCTCATGCAAAATACTAATTACGTTAATTACTAATTATCATTTATTCATCCATCTATGTGTCACTCCATGCACAAGTAATTACTAACTCTTTTATTTAAAATGCAATATAAAGACTATTCATTAGATCCCAACATCTTCTCCTATTTTTACTCTTAGATGTTCATTGGATTCCTTTTCTTTTCCTCAATGAGTGGGCATATGGATTGCTATTTTTATTTAATTAAAATTACTTTATTTCTATTTAAATCATCATTTTCTAAATGTATTTCCATTTCCAATGATTAAAGTAAGTTTTATTTCCCTTTTTATAAAAATGTGCATAAGTCTATATGACCACTCAAACCACTCATGCAAGTTCTTTTTATTTCCCATGCTAAAATAAAATGCATATGCCAAAGAATATTTTTCTCCCAAAGCGTACATGAACTAATACCAGTGGTGTCATGCCCTTACATACCCTCAAGTACTACTTACCGATATGTACGAAGGGTGCCATGTTCACAGATGTTGTTCAAGTATTGTTTTTCAATAGTAAAGGATAATGTCATGGTTGGGACTTAACTAACTAAACTCATTCATCACTAGTGAGAGAYTAAGGTCACTAAGGAATAATGATTGACACATTATTACATGCCCCTTAGTAAATCTTCACGAGTGACCAAATCCATGGCCTACCCTCATGGAAATATGCAACCTATGGGAAAAAACATAAAACATATGTTTTTCAACCCATGAAATGTTACATGAAATGGAGTGCTAGTAGGTAGGMATATGCAACCTAGAACTCCTCTCCTGATGGTACTCATGTCACATTTCTCTAGATAACCCTTTTCCCATGTGTAAKATTATTTGGTAAATKTTTCCTTGTCTCYGCAAATATCTAGAGAAAAATATATCGAATATCATTTTCCAATAGTCATAAATAAACAACAAAATTTTGCATACATGTCAATCATACATAGCCTAACTCCTTCTTGGGTTCACATATATTGACTCAATATGGAGTCCATATGAACCTATGGTTCTTCCTAATGCACTTAAMAAACCATCACTGACATCATATAACTTAGTATATTTCATCATGTAACCATGTATTCATTTTCAATATCATGATATTGTTCAACCTATTCATAGGCCACAATAAATAATTACATCATATCGCAGAGTCTAGGTATCACATACCATCATAATGATATCAAAACATAAGCCATAAAAAGGATCTATATATATAGTAAGAAATAATAAAACCAAACCAAATCAAAACTATAAATCACATCTTCCATAAGTATATTTGTCAACCAACCAAGTTATTCTTGTAACAAGATATCCCTAAAATAATAATTAACATATTATCTAAACAAAGTCAAAATAAAAGAGGGCACTACACACATGATATGATGTTGGTTAAAGAATATTGTTACTTAGTTTCCAATTCATTTTATCTCACAATGTATATACATGTTGGTTTATGGATCTAGTTATGAGATTCACGTTAAATATTTTATAGTGCTAATCATTCACTAGCTAGGGTTTCACTTTACTAGTTTTCTTTTTCTATTCCTATACTTGATTTGATGAGTTCATAATATGCTGCAAGTTTATTGTTAATATTAATTCCTTTATTGTCGTCAATCGACACACAATAATATTATTATATATTTCTTATTTTATTCCATGTTGAGCACACACTTATAATAAGAGGGGGTGAATCAGTATAAGACATTTTTTTACTTTTTCAAACATTCATCAACCATAAGAAAACAATCACATCATGGGACACAAGATTTACATGGAAATCCTTTCAGGGGAAAACCACAAAACTTTTATTTATAATCCTTTGTAGGGACCAATGTACTGGAGAAACCAATCCCCGTTGGTACAACTCTTGGTATGTAGTAACCTACTCTTACATATATTCATATACACCAATTTACTAGAGACATCAATCCCCACCACTAAGCTAAAACTTAGCAAGAGACACCAATTTATTTCAAATCTTCGCAGACACCAATCTAATGGAGAAACCAATCCCCACCGCTAAGCACCAAATTAGAAAAATACACTAATATCTTATAGATATTTGTAGAAACCAATCTACTCAAGACACTAATCCCCACCGCTAAGAACCAACTTAGCAAGAGACACCAATATCTAAGTTGCACCATCCTTCACCGAGTTAGCTTTGTATTTCTTCCTTCACTAGGTATGTTTGTTTATTTTGTATTACCATGCTTACTCATTTCTTCTTCCTTTACCAGGTCTACTTGCTAATTCTACCTTTACTAGGTCTGACCAAAATTTGAATTTCCAAATGGAAACTTTCCCAAAGCTTGTTGTTTTGGTCTTCTTCCCAAGAATGGAATCGTACAACATGCCACATATACAATTTTTCAAATATGATTCTAATATTTAACCTGCGATACTTCTATATGTCTCCAATTCTCTCTAAAATTTCCACATTCTGAAGAGTCCCAAAAAATAAGTTATAGTGAAAATGCCAAACTGACCAGTTCAAAATTGATCTCATGACCATTCAGAAACCCTATATTCCACATATAATATCTCAGAAAGTGCAACAATCCAACATATGATATTTTTACCACATGTACACCAAGATCGTTCCTATATCTATGAAAAATTTCAAGGTCTAAAACATCTGAGAAAATAAGTTATAACAAAAGTGCCAAGATGACCTGTCTGAAAATGATTTTAGGAGCATTTGGGAACCCTAACTTCCAAGAGAATTTATTCAAAATTATAGAAAAAAAACATATGAAATTTTTACCACATGTAAAAAAATATCTCTCCTCTGTCTTTTCACAATCTCAAGTTCTGAAACATCCTATAAAAGAAGTTATAGAAAAAGTGTCAAGCTCACTTGTTTGAAACTCATTTCAAGATCATTTAGGAACCCCAACTTCCACAAGGCCTATCTACGAAAGTATAATGAACCAAGAACTAATATTTTTACCACATGTACACCAAGAGATATCCTCTATCTTTTAAAAATATCATGGTCTAAAACATCACAGAAAATAAGTTATAGTGAATGTGCCAAGATGACCTATTTGAAATTGATTTCAAGAGAATTCAAGAATCCTAATTTGCACAGGGAATATTGATCCATATTGGATCATTATATTGTTTTTCATCTATCTTGATGCTTTCATAGTGGAAACAAATTGGAGGAATCAATTTACAGGGTCATTTTACTGGCAGTTCCCAGTTTGAAAAATTGGGGTCCAGAACCTTCCAAATCCATTTTGAGGAATTAAATGGTTTTTTTTGGGTTCCGGTGTCTGAAACATGTGCACACCCCCTTGACAGTGTTATACACTCTGAGACCTTTCCAACGATGCAAGTCATGTGTCAATAGGAGTTCATATGCAAAATTTATGCCTCTCACAAGTCGACCTACCATGTTGACCACCATGGTACAAGAGGATGACATGTTAGCCTCCATTACTCACACATATGGAGCTAGCCATGTATGTAATTTCAAGAATTTTCTAGAAGGTCCAAATACTTATCACAGTTGAGGGTTGAGGAAGTAAACAATATACCCTTATATGTCTATCGATCTAGGATAAGTATCGTGCCACTAGGAGGAGAAGGGGTTCCATTATATTGCATTGTATCTTGTTCCATAGATGAGAAAAAAATATTAGAGTGGTATTTTGTGAGCATACCAGAGGAGAAGAGATTTTGTAGCAGTCATACAAGCCACATGTCAAAGGAATCTCCATAGAGAGTGCATCTTTCTTTGTACTTGCATCATTTTTATACCAGAGAAAAGAGAGAAGAGTAGCCTCACCTTGTAGATGGGTTTTCTCCTATATTGGGTTTCCCAGGTCATATCTTGTCTTTATTTGTGGATGGTGTTATTGTAATTTACTATTCTCTACTTTCCACATTTTATCTATTTCATTCATAAGAAGAAAATAAATAACTAAATGTTATGGAATCTGAAGGAAAAATAACCTTAATAGTATATATTTTAGTATTTTATTAGATCTGATGCGATGAATTGTTCCAGTGGAGTATCCATTATAGTTTACATATCATATTGGTATCAAAGTAGGTTTTTCTTTGGGTATTTTTCGGAAGTTGAGGGATCCAAGAATCGACTTAAAGAGAATTCGTAGAAACCATAGCCATGGAAGAAAAATATGTTCATAATAACCCTTCAGATCCAATAGAAGAGAGATTTGAGTGGTTGGAATCGCAAGTTGTTGAAATCAGTAGCAATATGAACCTCCTCGTATCGGATCTAGAAAGAAAGATCAAATTGTTTCGAGATGATGGAGGCTCTAACTCAGAGAAGATATCAGAGGGGAAATTGGAAGATCGGGAAAACTTGGGAAAGGAGTCGTAGATAGAATGTGATAAAGAGCAATTGAGTTCGAGTGTCATGAACCCTACACAATCCCTATTCAAGATGGAAGTAAAAGTGGACATAAATCCATAACAAGGTGAGATCGATGCATTAAAAGTGAATCATTGGTTGCAACAACTAGAATTTTAGTTTAGCGTTCAACATATAGAGGATGATTAGAATATTTCATTTGCTAGATTGAAGTTAGAGGGCCATGCTTTAACCTAGTGGGAAAGCCACACAGAAACACTTAAGCTGTAGGGTGATCCACTAGTAACTAGGTGGGAAGACTTCAAAACCCTCATCAAGTACCAATTCTATCTTATCGGGTATATAGAGGACCAATGGATCCAATGGAACTACTTCAGGAAAAGGCAAGGGTAGAGTGTACAGGAGTACATCAGTGATTTTAGAAAGATGGACATCATGTTGGGTATCTCTCCCAAGAACCTAGATGTACTCCTCAAGTATCTGGGGGGTTTACATAGTCATCTACAAAAGTAGGTGATTCTCTTCGAGCCAAGGAAAATGGATGAGGCATGTGTATAGGCACAATACCTGGAAAACATAGGCCCAAAGAAAGGGCAGGCAAGTGGTTCGAAGAAGAAAGAGGACTAGGAAGCTTCCACAAAAGGGAAGAAGAAGTGGAAATGGGGAAAATATAAGAAGATATCAACCACTTTATAACAGAGTAGATACCAACAACCATTGCAATCATTACAACATTTATGGCCAAACTGACGAAAAATGATGGAAACTACATCCAGAGCTAAATCCAAAGAACCACAAGAAGGACAGAAATAAAAAGAACATTCTAGCCATAGATTCAAGCAATCAGGTTGAAAGTAGCTCGGATGTGGATGAAAATATTGTCTAGAAATATGTACAGAAGGAGGTGAATTTTGAGTATCCTTCATCACCAGGAAGAGAAGGATATGACCCAACTCTTCCACATCAAGATTCAGGTGGTTAGAACATAAATAAAAATATGAAATAAAAATTTAAATTTTGAATTCTTTCTTAAATCTTTTAAATAACATAGATATTTTATGATTTTTTGCTTTAGAATTATTGTTTTATAAATTGACAAAATTCATTGTTGTGTTTCAACATGGAGGAACAATCTTAAACCACCAATCCTGATGCATATCAACATCAATGATTCACTATATTTTGGGAATATAAATTTGCGTAATGTTTAATCGATGCAATGTTCTCGTTCGTGGTTCCACTCCGAGACTTCACGCTTCCGGATTTCGAACTTAACGTTTATTGAAACTTTTTATCTCGAAGTCACGAAGCTCTAGAGCCCCAAAGTTTTGGAAGTCACATTTATAAAAACTTAGCAAACATGTTCTATGCCACCTAACATTCTTACAATGTGGAGACACATGGCATTTATTTTTGGTATTTTTGGACATGCAATTTGCACATTTCAGTATGACATGTGTCACCCATGTTCTTATGACACGTCATCATATGTAACATCATCCTTCCCTGTCACTCTGGGATATCATTCTCCGAGATATCACATTGTTAATAGATCCCATATGTCCTGAAGCCTCGAATCTTCGAAGTCCCAAATTGTTGGAGATTAAAGGTTAAGTAATGATCAGTTTTAATAAAGATTGATTAAGGATAATTGATCACCTCATGACTTCAATATTTGGGATATGATTAACATTATCTATTCAAAACTCCTGAATTGTCGAATTACCGAAGTGTCAGAGTACTTATTCTTGCTAAATTAGAATCATTAATGATAATTAAAAAATGATTAGGCTAAGATATTCTAAGTAAAGTTTATCGCCGTCAGGTAATAAACTCACCATCTTGCTAGAATTATGACCTTGTCATTCAAATGTGAAGTATTAAATGTAGAATTGATTGTGTGTTAAATTATAATTTGATAAATATCTTAACTCCAATATGTTAGCACAAGAATTTTCAACTAGAAGAGGCCTAACTATCAGAGTTTTGGGTTTTTGCTAAAGTGTTAACTCCCTCAGTGGTAAAGAGAACAACCTACTATACTGCCAAGACACCTAAACACAATGGGTTCGACATTATAAAAGACCACTAACTGCTATGCACACGTTCAAGATTGAAGGCACTACGTTTTGACATTGCTACCTAAATCTACACACAGGCTCAACATAAGTGGTGCTACCTACAGGCGCTACCTAATATTTCTGGCAGAAAACGAATTGTGTGGAGTTATTTTACCAGTTTTGAGTCACTAAATTAAAACTTGGATTGTGAAAAATTGAAAAGGTATTTTTAAAAAATGGAGGAGGTTTTTGTTCATAACATGTCAAATAACAAAAACCTCTCTCAGTTTTTCAAAATGTGTTATGGTTTGAGATATATTAGACATAGAAGTGGCGCTACCCAAGTGTTTTACAACGACGCTACCTAATTTCTTGTAGCGGTCACGATTTTGATATTCGCCTTGTTGGGAGGTTGCCACATGTCAAGGAGGGTTAGAATGACTTCTAAAGGATCATTTATATGTCAAGGGACACCTACAACTAAGATTTATTGCCAGTAAAGGCCACATGCAATGAGGTGGAGACATTTTATTAATGACTTCCAACAAATTCCTGAAAATTGGTAGTTTGCTGGATTTTTGTCTCTTTGATTGTTGCCACCTATATCCAAGGCTTAGAATCCAATGGAGGAGATGGGATTCAACCTCCTTAGTTCATTTGGATGCTATTGTTTATTTAAATAAGGAAATATCTCTTGGAAGGGAGGATGGATGAGCCAAGAGAGGCTAGAGAGAGTAGGAGTAGGCAATTTTCCTGTGTGTGTTCATTTGTAAGCCTGTGGGCATTTTTTGATTGTAAGCATTACTTATATTGGAGTCTCATGAGAGCTATGATTTCAGATTGTAACTCTTTTTTTTATATTTCTTATTATTTTACTATATTGTAGATTTGAGGATCAAAGGTTGTCAATGATTTATGGATCCCTAAGCAGTAGAGGATCTGTTGTATTTTGCCCATCAATCATTGTTTATATTCAAGTATTTGTTGATTCATTAAATTGAGAGGATCTTTGTTTAGTGAACTTTCTATCTTATGTTTTCCTTCTTCATTCTTCCACCTATCAACATATAATACTATTTTCTGTTGAGCATCTTTTGTGCCTTCGATGAGTAGAATGTTTGTGACTCCATTTCCCATTGGTGTAGCATATTGATATGCAGTTTGTTGCCCTCTCCCTTTCTTTATCCATCTTGTTGATCCACCTATTCAAAACCAAAATTATCTTTTACATTTTGATGGGTGTTGATCTTACACTTTAGCAGTCAAAGTGTGACTTTCAGTGCTAACATAATTGGCGTCGTTGTCGGGGATGGATTTGAGCAGATTGAAAATCTCCCTGGGAAGAACAACATAGCATAGCTCCAGCTTTAGATGGTGACTGAAGTTGGACACCTTCAAGACTGCACATTCACCATGGTGACTCCATTGCTCAGAATATGTTGGTGACTCCACTGGAATGAGACCAATTAAATGGCTATGAAGGCTATCTTGGCCAAGAGGTTTGCCCCACTCAATTTCTCAGCCATAGATGGTTACCCACATCGTGTGCCTCAAATTGATGAATGGAAAGATCTGCTGCCCAGATTTTATGAAGGTGAGGATGAAAACCCTTTTGAGCATGTTCATGAATTTCATGCTTTGATGCAGCAACTTGACATCCATCATGAAGATATATTGATGAAGATGTTCATGTATTTATTGGAAGGCAATGCGAGGAAATAGTATAGAAAACTCCTTGCTTCTAGTATTTCCTTTTTGAATGACTTTCATGATGTTTTTTATTCTCATTGCAAGATAATTTATCCAGCTGAAAGACTTTTTGAGAATTG
>JASDQU010504473.1:51869-63887 GCA_032191745.1 Picea mariana | reverse complement strand
TCATATTTATTTCATCATGAGAATAATGTTGCATCTTGTCATGAATGAATTCATAGCTTACCAGTTGTTTTTGTAATCCCTTCTATTGTTAATGAACTAGTGTGCCATGATTTGCCAAGTTTTGATGACTATGAGGATGTTTTCACTGAACAGCCAGTTGTCCCAGCTATTGTACTAATCCCCTCAACCATTAATAGTCAAATGGTCATTGATTCACATTTGTATGATGTTTATGAAGATTATTTCCATAAATAATTTGTTGAAGACCTTATATCAGAAAAGTACCCTTCCCATCAAATCAACAATAGCTTGTTTCAAACCCCATGTCATATTTTTGTTGCTGAAAAAGAAGGAGAAGATGATAATCTAAGTTTAGAAGGTAAAAAACTGAGAAATTGGGACCATAAGCCAAGCTATGATGAATATCCCTCACAATCAGAAGATAATATAGAAGAATGTAGTTTCCCAAGCACTTCTAATTGTGATGAACTGCCCTATCAAACCCCTATTCCTCTTGAAGACACAAGCATAGTTTCATCAATAAGACAAGATCAAATGCCATGTGATCAAATGAGAAAGGTTGAAATTAAAGAAAGACAATCATCACTAAGCCTTTTTCCTAATACACATCATGACCAGGAGTGGACAAAGACCATATGCATTGACAATGAATCATAAAATCAACAAGCCATACAACAACCAAGCACAGTGGAGGAAGGACCTAATGCAATACTTTTCCTTTTTACACAAAGCAATGTCGCAAGGGAAAGTATTGATGATGTTTTTCAAGATCCATTTGCAGCCTGTCTAGAAGTAGAAAGTGGGCCTAGGCTCATTGATTTATTCAATGGAAAGTGTATTGCCAAATGTTTCTTTGACATTCCTTCAAGTAAGAATTATCTCTGGTGCTTAAGGAAGCACATTTCAAAGATTCAAACAATTGAAACAATGATGAAACAACTTCATTGGTTGTTTCATGTAATTTGAATGCTTCATTTTACCAATAATTAGAGTAGGTGTGTGCAATAAGCTTGTTGAACAAGCATCATTTTCATCATTTTTGCCAGTTTCAGTTTTCATTTGCTTTTAGTTTCAGTTGAAGGTCACAGATCAAAGTAGATTGCAAAGGTTAAAGGTTGGGAGTAGCCCTAAGATAAGGCACTGAAACTACAAGAGTTCTTAGAGCCTCACAGGGAGGACTCTATCCCCCATGGAGCCTATGTTAGCACAAGAATTTGCAGCTAGAATAGGCCTAACTATCAAAGTTTTGGGTTTTTTCTAAATTGTTAACGCCCTCAGTGGTAAAGAGCACAACCTACTATATTGCCAAGACACCTAAACACAATGGGTTCGACATTATAAAAGACCACCAACTTCTCTGCACATGTTCAAGATTGAAGGCATTGTGTTTTTACATTGCTACCTAAACCTGCACACAGGCACAACATAAGTGGAACTACCTACAGGCGCTACCTAATATTTCTGGTAGAAAACGAATTGTGTGGAGTTATTTTACTAGTTTTGAGTCACTAACTTAAAACTTGGATTGTGAAAAATTGAAAAGGTATTTTTGAAAAATGGAGGAGTTTTTTGTTAATAACATGCAAAATAAAAAAACAATCTCTCATTTTTTCAAAATGTGTTATGGTTTGAGAGATATTAGACATAGAAGTGGCACTACCCAACTGTTTTATAGTGATGCTACCTAATTTCCTGTAGCGGTCACAGTTTTGATATTCGCCTTGTTGGGAGGTTGCCACATGTCAAGGAGGGTTTGAATGACTTATCAAGGATAATTTAGATGTCAAGGGACACCTTCACCTAATATTTATCTCTAGAAAAGGCCACATGCGATGAGGTGGAGAATTTTATTAATGACTTCCAACAAATTCTTGAAAATTAGCAGTTTGTTGGATTTTTGTCTCTTTGATTGTTGCCACCTATCTCCAAGTCTTAGAATCCAATGGAGGAGATGGGATTATACCTCCTTATTTCATTTGGATGCTATTGTCTATTTAAATAAGGAAATATCTCTTGGAAGGGAGGATGGATGAGCCAAGAGAGGCTAGAGAGAGTACGAGTAGGCAGTTTTCCTGTGTGTGTTCATTTGTAAGCCTGTGGGCATTTTTTGATTGTAAGTATTACTGCTATTGGAGACTCATGAGAGTTTTTATTTCAGATTGTAACTCTTTTGTTTATATTTCTTCTTATTTGAATATATTGCAGATTTGAGGGTCAAATCCTGTCAATGATTTATGGATCCCTAAGCAGCAGAGGATTTGTTGTATTTTGCCCATCATTCATTGTTTATATTCAAGTATTTGTTGATTCATTAAATTGAGAGGATATTTGTTTAGTGAACATTCTATCTTATGTTTTCCTTCTTCATTCTTCCACCTATCATCATATAATCTTGTTTTATGTTGAGCATCTTTTGTGCCTTCGATGAGTAGAATGTTTGTGACTCCATTGCCCAATGATGTAGCCTATTGATATGTAGTTTGTTTCCCTCTCCCTTTCTTTATCCATCTTGTTGATCCACCTATTCAAAACCAAAATTATCTTTTACATTATGATGGCTGTTGAGCTTACACTTTACCAGTCAAAATGTGACTTTCATTGCCTCGGCAATGGTAGCAATTATGTTAGCACTGAAGGTCACACTTTGACTACTAAAGTGTAAGCTCATCACCCATCAGAATGTAAAAGATAATTTTGGTTTTGAATAGGTGGATCAGCAATATGGAGAAAGAAAGGGAGAGGGTAGAAAACTTCATATCAGTAGGCTACACCAATGGGCAATGGAGTCACACACATTTTACTCATCGAAGACACAAAAGCTGCTCAACAGAAAACAAGATTATAAGTTGATAGGTGGAAGAATGAAGAAGGAAAACATAAGATAGAAAGTTCACTAAATAAAGATCCTCTCAATTTAATGAATCAACAAATACTTTTATATAAACAATGACTGATGGGAAAAATACAACAAATCCTCTGCTACTTAGAGATCCATAAATCATTGGCAGCCTTTGATCCTCAAATATGAAATATATTAAAATAAGAATAAATATAAACAAAAGAGTTACAATCTAAAATCACAGCTCTCATGAGTCTCCAATAGCAGTAATGCTTACAATCAAAAAATGCCCACAGGCTTACAAATGAACACATAGAGGAAAACTACCTACTCCTACTCTCTCTCGCCTCTCTTGGCTCATCCATCCTTCCTTCCAAGATATATTTCCTTATTTAAATAGATAATAGCATCCAAATGAACTAAGGAGGTCGAATCCCATCTCCTCCATTGGATTCTAAGGCTTGGAGATAGGTGGCAACAATCAAAGAGACGAAAATCCAACAAACTGTTAGTTTTCAGGAATTTGTTGGAAGTCATTAATAAAATGTCTCCACCTCATTGCATGTGGCCTTTGATGGAGCTAAATATTAGGTGCAGGTGTCCCTTGAAATCTAATTGATCCTTGAGAAGTCATTAGAACCCTCCTTGACATGTGGCAACCTCCCAACAAGGCGAATATCAAAACCGTGACCACTACAGGAAATTAGGCAGCGCCGTTGTAAAACACTTGGGTAACACCACTTCTATGTCTAATATATCTAAAACCATAACACATTTTAAAAACCTGAGAGAGGTTTTTGTTATTTGGCATGTTGTGAACAAAAAAATCCTCCATTTTTCAAAAATACCTTTTCCATTGTTCAGAATCCAAGTTTTAAGTTAGTGACTCAAAACTGGTAAAATAAATCTGCACAATTTGTTTTCTGCCAAAAATATTAGGTAACGCCTGTAGGTAGCGCCACTTATGATGCGCCTATGTGTAGGTTTAGGTAGCAATGTCAAAATGCAGAGCCTTCAATCTCGAACGTGTGTAGAGAAGTTGGTGGTCTTTTATAATGCCGAACCCATTATGTTTAGGTGTCTTGGCAGTATAGTAGGTTGTTCTTTTTAACACTAAGGAAGTTAACATTTTAGCAAAAACCCAAAACTCTGATATTTAGGCCTCTTCTAGCTGCAAATTCTTGTGCTAAAACAATCCATTTCTGTATTCGCATTCATAAGAATTATTTTTTCCTAAGGGAGAAAATATTGTTAACTAGAAGTCATGGCACTTCACAATGGATAAAAATTCCAATCCAAGACCAATCTGTATAGGAGATGAACCTAAATTTGGATATTTATTCAGACACTACTACTCGTTTAACAAGTAGCATCGAATCCTAGGTGCAGGTTTATGAAATTGTCGAAGAAGAACAATCCATAGTTTCTGATGATTCAAGCAGAGGTGAAGATGTTTTAAATGTAAACAAGATCAAGGAGGTCTCCAAGTTGGAACTACATAATGTTGCAACATGAATAAATCTATTACCCTACACATACATGATATGCTAGGATCTAGAGCATGTGTATTTACCGACCAAGACCATCTATAGTCATCAAAGAATTATTGTCAACTCTTTTCAACCTGAATATATCCAAGTAATGTATAAATTGACCAATACTTCCAAATATTTCTACAATGAAGAATTTGTGAAAAGTTTGAGAAAGCAGATTGTGTAAATTATGATAGAAGCATCCATGATATAATTAAAACTTGGCGGGAAAATGAAAATCTATTCAAAGTGGACAGTCATGGTGTATACTCCACATCTTCTTGTGATGCACATATTATGTACATATCTATGATTCTTTGTAGATTGTATGGAAATAAAAACCCTGCACATTTCAGCATTGACTGGGTTCCTATTATTAATGAAGTTACAAAGGGTTTCACTTTTCATTAGGGAAAGTTTTTTTATGACAACTTGGTCAGAGAAATAGGGGTTTATACAAATCAGAAGTCTAAAGGTGAACCAAATCCCTTTTATATGTCGACGTATATTATGGATTCTATATGTTACAAAACCCCTTTCCCATTGATGAATTGGAGTTTGACTCCAAACGTTTCTGAGCCAATACACATATATCATTCCAAGTTGTTATCATCCCAATTCATGAAGTTATATATGGTATTCCTCCTCCCAGTATTTCTAAGAAGATTATGGGAAATTTAGGTGCAATTGCAGACTGGTATATCGAGGAGATTTTTTCCTATATTAGAGTTTATGGTTGATTTTCATATCCTCGTGATTTACCAAAATTTCTTCTAGATAAACTCATTTGCAGGGAAGTGGAATACCAGATAGTTTCTATAGGCATAACTAAAGAATTAAGGACAACACAAAAAAGGGTATGGCCAACTTATCCCATATAGGTTGGTGAATATTCCTTGTTATATTTTGGACATGATAAGGTGGAGGATTTATCCTTGGAAGATATTGCATTATCTTCCATTGAATTCAAAAGGAATAATCCACATAAAGTGGTTGAAAATCATTTGGCTCAATTCAACATGAAAAAGTACTTTCATGAAGATTCACCATTTCATGATATTTTCATAGGAGAAAAATCATATGATGAAGTGTAACATCCAGTTCCAATGATCACATTTCATACCATTAATTTATTCTTTGAGGACACTTGTGATCAAGTGATCCGGTTAACACATGGTACATTATGACTATTTGTTTTAGGTTATGAGTTTATGCTATGATTGAGTATTGAAATTTGATTTTTTATAATATTGATGTATAGCATTGACATGTATTATGATGAGTTTCCTAAGTGTGCAGAAAATGTGACATGATGAGGATGTTGATGGCATCGAGAGACTTCCTTGGAATCTGGATTGAGTCAGGGAGTCGATTATTGACTTTGATTATGAGTACTTTTTTTTATTACGAATGTGTTATGATGATGATTTCAGTTATGGATTTCATATATATGAGTTATTAATATTATCTTTGTCAGTGGATGCATGCATGGTGGCTCTTTCTAATCCAAATCACATATGGAGTAAAGAGTTCATAGACAAATATCATATGGATGAGGGAGAGGTGTGGCAACATCCCTGTCACAACCTACTAGCACTCTCATCGTGACCTGAACTGAAGGTTAATGACTACCTTGTTCCTAAGAGATTCACGATGTCATGAGGGAAGACTGAGAAATTTAGTCATGAGGATTTATGAGGGGCGTACAATAAGGAAGATTCATTATTCCTTAGTAAGCCCTTAGTCTCACACAAGGTTGACAAGTGGAGTATTGACTCCAAGCGTCGGACAAATTCCAAACTAAGTCAATTGGCGAGTGGTAGCCTTGGAGCATAAAGATGCATCTTGAAGGGAACGTCGCATGAATAATTTAGTGAGTTATTAAAAATCTATAAGACCATAGAGAATAAAACAATTACTTAGAAATGATAGAAAATAGAATACAAATTTAGATAATTTTATATTAAATTATGAAAGGGAACATAATAAAAACCTAAGTCTAAATGTTTACACCTAATAATTTATTTATAGAAGTGGGTCTAAGGGAAATTAGATTAGTTAAAATCTAGAAAAGGAAGAATAAATTAAGACATGTATACAATGTGTGCATGAAATTAATAAAATAATTTTAATAAAAAAAAAATGAATTCATGAGAGAATGGGTTGTCAACATAGAGTTAAAATCCTAAGTCAATCTAGACTCTAAATCCTAACTAAGCGAAGAGTCCTAATCAAACTACAATTACAAATTAGTTAGGAGACACAATAAAGGAGAAATTGGGGAACTAAAGGACAACTAGGAGAAAATGTAGGAACTAATTGGGGATGTGAGGGAAATTGCATATTTATTTTTATTAAAAATAAATAAACATGTGCAACTTGGGGAAAGTGTGACATGTGTTGGGGGTGAATAATCCTTAAAACTGTAATTACAAATGATATAATATTGCATGAGAAGACAAGTGTCAAGAGAAATATTTTTATAAAAGAAAGGTGAGGAAGAAGGAAAGGTACCCTATTGTTGGATGATTGAAATGTTATTAAAATTTATATTGACTGGTTTACTTGTGTGAGTTGAGATACAAGCTTTGTGCAAGAGGTGTTACAACAAACGTTTCCTCACTCCATGAAAATTTCTTGGATGGCCTTCCATTTCCCTTTGTAGACTTGAAGTCCCATTTTTTGTTCATTCCAGATCCAAAAATGTATAGTTTCACACATATACATTCCCTAGTAGTTATACAACACGTGTATGTGCAGGTTTCTCCACTACATCTCATGTACATCGAGTTTGGTGTCAAAAATTAAAAAATATGTCGGGTTTCCATGCCATGTCACGAGATCCATGATCCTTGACCTTCCATATAATGGAAATGCTCTAACTCGTCCCTTCAGTTCCATTTGGAGGCTATAAATTGAGCCATATCCAAGCCTTGAAGACAATTTTGACAATTCAACTTTGAGAGCAAAGATACCCTGGAGAAATTTCACTTCATATTGAATCGGCATCCCTTTGTCCTTGAAGGTATGAACTTCTTGTGTTCAGCCCCCAAGCTCTTCCTTCTTTGTGATGGAGAGATTCATTAATTCCTATACATAAGCTTGACTTTGTGGAGGATTGAAGTGGTGGAGGCCCAACTGGAGGGACTTAGTTTCTTGGTTTCGATATGTGTCGTTACAGAATTTTGTCACCTATGTACTTCTACTGATGATTTTAATAGAAATATTATTTTCTTGTCCAATTGATATCTTGCAAATATTTAAATTATAATTCCATGGGCATATTTGTCATGTATGTTAATGGATTATGCTAATTTATATGCTAACATTATATATTATCACCATGTACTTGTGTATCTTGGTTATTTAGGACAAGTTGTAGGTATAAAGCTTAGGGTCGCATGCTCAACAGTGGTCTTCTTCGAACATTCAGACAAGGTAGGATCTTAACCTTGTCTTGTTAGCATTTGATTTATATAACATACTTGGGTTTATAATTGATTTCTAGGTGTTATTCTGTCTGTTGTGGTTTACCCCTAGCAATAGAGAGATTTTCCTCATAACATAATTGGCGACCATACTAGGGAGATCTCCTTTTTTGGGGTTTTGAGTGTTTTTCTCCTTGATTTTCTCTTTGTTTTCCTGAGTTTCCTTGTCTCATGTTGCTTGATAGCCTGTTTTTTTCCTTGCATATGATTTTCTTGGATTAACCCTTTCCCTGACAATGTTTTTCTTGGTATATGTGGTTTTCCCCTTAATAAACGTATACATACGCGAGTTGTATTCCTTTAGGGAGTGTATATATGTGCTTGTTTCTCAAACATCCATGTACATCATATCTTAAGTCTTGTTGGCTGAGTTCGGTGTTTGTTGGGTGAGTTTTGTCGATTTTTTAGTCTTCTTGGGTCCCTATTTTGTCTTTTAAGTGCCTACAAAGTGATAAGAAGCCTTTGAATTGTTCAATTTTTGGGTGAAATTCTTTCTTGTCTTCTTTTTTATTGGTTTTCCTTCTTATTGGTCTGAGTAGTTGCTTCTAGGTTTCCTTTTTGGCTTGTCTCTTTTTGCTTGCAGTAGGGTCTTCCTATGAGGTTGTTATTCATTCCTTGCATTTTATTTTCTTTATATCGAAAATACAAAAACATTTTCTTATTTGCATTGTGCTTATGGAATTTTCACTTTTTATTACTTTGCATTGATTTTGATGCATTTGAAAATATTTCACTTCATTGAAATTGTAGAGATTGCATTGGAAAGACTACATTTAGAAGCATACCATATCTTTGAAATTCAAGACTAGTACTTAGCAGTGTTTTTATATTTTCTTCTTTTTATATGTTGAGTCGTAATACCATCAGTTTCATGACCACACCTCTTGAGTAAGCAAAAGCCATTAAAATTAACATTGATTAATTAAAATTGATTAGAAACGATTTTATTTTTCATGGTACACAATCAAGTATAGGACATAGGGTCTTGGAATAGGATTTTGTGAGTAAACTTCTCCAAGGCTATTAAACTAAACATATGTGTCTGACCAGGGAGTGGTGAAACCCATTGTGTAATCAATGACATCAGGAGGTTCCACTCACATCGGAGTTAAGTACGAGGTCACGTGAAGTTGGTTGCATAGATAACCCTATAATACATTCCTAGTGTCGGAGATATTTCTGAGCTTTTATTCATATATGGGGGTCTCTCTATTATCTTTACTTCCATGAGAGGTGGTGCTTTTGATATTTCAGGCTTTGTCACCCTTCCCATATGGTGCACCGAACTTACAATTGCTCGCTTGCACATTGGTTATATTATGGTGACTCTATTTTCTTGACATAGGTAGACACATAGGTTACTTGCAGGGGTTATTCTGCATGTACCCTGAGTCATATAGGGGTTGGACAACACACAACCTTTATGGAGGATTACCTCTCTGAGGGGATCTGACCGGCTACGTTGTTAATCCCACAAGGGCCCTTATAACTGATTCTGATACCTCCAATCTATTGAAGGAAGTCTCAGGCCCCTCTCAGGCGAGACATACCTACTCTAGTCCGGGAGGCCCCTTTTATCCACTATATCTTTTTTGTGTGCATTGGCCTTTTTTCTTTATTTTGGTGTTCTCTCTAATTATTAGTTGGCCTTAGGATTTTGTTGTATATCTCGAGTTCTGAGTCATCGTGGAGCAATACCATCCTCCTCACTGGTATCTTCATTTTTTGAAGTTACCACTACATCTTGATCATTTATCGAAGACACCTTCTAAAAGGCATAGAGTTAATAAACATTGTACCTATATCTCCACCTCCTAGACTCATGATCATCCAACTATGAGTATTGATTCATACATGTATGTCTCGGGGAGTCCTTTGACTCCATTCTCTTCTGTGATTAGTGGGATCCCCTTGACTCCTTCATCCTCAATGGTGTGGGTGTTAGAGGTTCCCTCATCTAGTGCTACCCAACCCTTGAGTTCTACTCAACCCATGGGAACGAACCCTTTCAGATCTCTTTACGGTATGCCAAGTCACGATTCTCGGTCAATACCTTCAGCCTCTAATCCCTTTTCTTTTGGTATGCCTGACATGACATCCCAACTCTCATACTCCATTTCAACAGTTAATGTGAATACTAGTTTTGGGTCTAGGGGCACAACGCCTCCTTAGGTTCCTTTCTGGTTTGGTGGAGGTCATATTCCCCAGGTGAATCCTACAGTTGGAGGTTGGAATTATCCTTCCTCCATACCTAATCCTAGCTTCAGTGCTCTAGGAAGGAGTGCTAAAATGGGTGGACAATTTACTTCCTATATTTCATCCTTCATCCCCTCTTCCTTCATGCCAATTCCGACGAACACATTTATTATGGCGGATCCCCGTCTTTCCTCTAGTGTTTCAGAGGGAGTCAGTTTCACAGTATGGGCAACCCCCAACATGAAGTTCCTTCATCTGGGGGAAACATATATAATCCTTATCATGCCTCTTTTTTGGGTATGGTTCCCTTACAACCTTTCATGAATCAGTGTGGAGGAGGATATTATTCTATCAGACAGGGTCATGGTATATACCAAAACCCTAGATGGTCTTCAATCCCTCAACCCCAATATTTCTCGAAACATGGGATCAGACACCACAACACTGACTCCCTTTTATGGCCACACTTAATCTACCAGATTTTCTGAAATTAATGAATAACCCTATGTGTTACGATCCCTCATGGCCCCCTATCCCCACCAAGCTTCCTTCGAACATTCCAAAATTCAAGGGAAATAATGGTGAGGATCTGGGTTATCACATAACTACTTTTCATCTATGGTGGTCAACTAACTCCCTAAATGACGATTCTATTCATTTGAGGCTATTTCAACGCACCCTCACAGGGTCACCATGAAATGGTACATTGAGCTACCGAGGGGAACATATGTAACTTTCAATCAGATGGTATTGGTTTTTCTCAACCACTTCCAATTGTTGGTTCGTTATGATGCTGAAATACATCTTTTGTCAACATTTCACCAAGATAAAGTCATGCATATCTAGGACCATATCCAAGAGTGGTGTAGACAGAATAGGTTGATTAAAGCCTACACTGTTTCTAGATTTTCTGTTGGAATGGTTCCTTAAGTCTTTATTGTCTTATATTTTGAAGGATGTCTCTACATCCAGAGTAACATCTGAGGAGGAAGCCATTTTCAAAGCCAATGAATTGGACCTCATATATGCTCAATCTAGGATTCTCTATGAAATTCTCCCTAACACACTGCGGTCAAACTATGATCCTAGTCAAAATCCTCGGCCTCATACTGATGGCATCATAGGCTCTGCAAATGATAAGATTACAAAATTGGTGGCGAACCAGTTGAAATATTTGTCTCTAAGACAACCTATAGTAGGACAAGCTTCGACTTCATCCTCCACAACCACCTAGTCGACGGATGTGCATTCTATAGAATCGTCATCTAACCCGAATGGTAACCAACAACCAGAAGGGACTAAGAAGAAAGGACGAGGTAATAATCATAAGGGTAGGAAAAATAATAATAAATACAAGGACAAAAAAAATAATGATAGATTGAATAATAATGTTGGCGRGGACAAGAAAGAGAAGCAGAAGGTGAAGTTTTCTTGTAAACTTTGTAAATGCAATTACCTTACCCACCTATGCCCCAAAATCAAGGAATCCTTGAGGCTCTTATCATAGCCTCCCACTGTGTTGACAAACCTGTTTTTTCATAATCAAGATATGACCTCGGGGACCTCCAACATTGAAAATGTGTCGAGAAAGAGTCAAAACCCCTCGACACATGAAGGTGGCCATCTATGCGTCAATATGGTCAAGTATCAGATTGATGTAGCCACTCAATCTTGCGATCACAGTTATTAATAGACTATTATAGGTCTCCTCCTCCTCTGGGAACACCCTTGTAGATCGAAAATATGGAACCTCTGCCTTGTATTCCGAAAGGCGTATTAAAGCGCTCTGCCCACAATCCTAATTCTAGATCCACCTAGAACTATTTGATTATCAAAGATCTGAGCCAAACCCCTTGTGTGATGTCGTCTTTGTAGGTGCTCTAGACAAGTCCTTTAGAGAGGAACACATTTTTATATGTGTTAGGAGCTCTAGACCCATGTG
>JASDQU010504473.1:30673-42743 GCA_032191745.1 Picea mariana | reverse complement strand
AGTGAAAGACTTGCTAGAATGGTGGAAGCTTATCTCTGAGAAGAGATGTGTCC
This sequence comes from Picea mariana, assembly GCA_032191745.1. Taxonomy (NCBI): domain Eukaryota; kingdom Viridiplantae; phylum Streptophyta; class Pinopsida; order Pinales; family Pinaceae; genus Picea; species Picea mariana. The sequence goes on along the minus strand of JASDQU010504473.1, from coordinate 42,690 downwards.
ACTACTCACATTCACAAGAAAATAATTTTACAATGAGGCTCCAAAGGCATTTTTATCATAAATAAAATTCAAAACCCTAACCTCGGAAGATGAAAAGCCAACAATTTTGTGGACCCTATTTTGGGTAGTTTGGCGTATCAACTTCTTGGGGGCATAACTTTGGCATACAATATCCGTTTGGGGTGCACGATAGCTCATTGGAAAGGTATCGTTAAGGATATTCATTTTGGGGGCTCAATCAAAGCATTTTTCTATAATTGAGGAGATTGATCCCAAAAAACCTTCATTTAGACACTCAAAATGGCCCTGAAAGTTTAGGAATAGAAAAAATGCTAAAAATAGTAAGTTGCCAGAAAATTGTTTTGAGCCAATTGGAAGAGGTGGGTGGCCATCGATATCCACCTGGATCAATCCTCCCTCCTTAGGAAGAAATGGTATCCATTGCATTGATTTCCCAGGGGAGAGGGGAAAGTGATTGTTGAATTTGAAGCTTGGTGAGTTGCTTTTCTTGTTGGAGACGTTGCACTGCTTGGTTTGTGGAAGGCTATCAGAAACCTTTTGTTGGAGGGGTTGAATCTATTCAACCAGCCAGGCTACATGAGATGACTTTATGCAGAAGAAATCTTTGTGCTTTGCTTCAATCTTTTCGACCTACTTATGTTGGATAGAAGGTGCTTGGGCCAAGGCTATATTGGTTGCAGTATCCTTCTATTCACCTTTTGAACGGATTGTGAACAAGCTGAATTTTGTAGTATGAGATACTACCTTGCAAATTTTTTTACGTGGGACAATAGTTGGAAATACCTCTAGTATCCTTTAGAGATGACCCCTGAGAGTAGCAATGACACTACGGGGTCAAGACTCATAGATAGCATGGTGCTTCCACATATATGGTTGGCCCAAGAGAACATCACAGACATACAACGATGCAACATCACATAATACCTCATCCTTGAAGTGATGGATTCCGTATGACAATCAACATTGTTGGTTGAAATGAAGATCTCATCCCTAGGAAAGCCACCCGATGTTGTATGGTTGCGGGTCTGATTTTGTCGACAATCCCAACTGTTTGACAACCTCTGCTAAGATGAGGTTCTTTTGGATTTCGATATCAACAATAAAATGGAGCAGGGTCCCCTTCACCCAAATTTTTGAATGAAAAAGGCTCTTCCCCTCCTCATGATCTACTGGTTCTTCTGGTTGAATTGTTGCGGTCATGAAAATAGTAGTGGGGTCTGCTTTGAAGATCTGTCTTCTATCAGTATTTTTTGAATCAAATTATGAATCAGGGTTCGGATCCTTGTCTTTGATCTCAACAACCAGTGATTGTTTTGAGAGAAATTCATTGGTGTTGTGCCAAGGGAGTTTGTGTAAATCACATCATTTTCCGGTGTCCTTCTTCGTCTTTTCATGACCCTTCTTTTTCTGTGGCTTTGACTAGTTTTCAGGAAACTGTTTGTTAGGTTCGTATTTATCATAATTTGGTTGTTGTGGATTTTTAGACCCGAACTCCCATTTGTTCTAGTGTTTAAATTTCTACTCAATTTTAACAACATATCGATAAGAATAACTGAGTGACGAGATGTCCAGAAAATCCATTTCAGTTTGGATGTATCTGTGTAGAGACCTACAGTATTTCAGAACCAAATGTCGTTCAAATTCTTTGATACCTAGCTTGGTGCACAAGGTATGGAAGGTATTGGTGAACTTTGGGACTTCTTGGCCCCTCTCTTGTCGTAGTGTGGTCCATTTCGTGTATTGATCCTCATAGTTGGCAACATGGTAATAATGTTCCTTTACCACATCCAAAAAAAATACCAAGTGGGCTTGGCCCCATATATTCCAGACTTCTCTGTGGAAATTTTCTCCCAGTAATTTTCCCACCAATGTTTGACATTGGGGAGATAATTAAGAAGTGCGAAGGTTATATTTTCCCTGTCGGAAAATTATGAACAAAGAAATAACCTTGTAGCAGATTTAACCATTTTTCTAGGGCATCCGCATCTATCTGTCCTTCAAATATGGGAATATAAAAATTAACTTGTACCTTGAAAGGTGAGGTGCCTCCAAAGTGGCCTCTTGATGAAGAAGTGCATGTTGTTATCGAAATACATTGAAGGATGTGGGAAAAATTATCCATCATTTCGTCCCTCTGTCATGTGAGAGCTTTCTTAAGCAATAGATTAATAGAATCGTCTRCTCTGTAATTTTTATTTTCTACCACCATGGAGAGTTTMTTTGGAATGCGAGAGTGATTGTCCTCAAGAGATAAAATCTTGAGACCYAACTTGTTACACTCGAACCTCGTCGAGGATATGCACTGAAAAACGATCAAGAGAAAATCGCTTTGATACCACTGATCCAAATTATTTTCGACACAAAATGTGAGTAGAGATACAATAAATAAATATACATAGATGTCTTGGATATCCACTAATATAACAGAAATGTATCAGAGATGAAATCATAAACAAAGAGATACAATAATACATAATTTAATATTAAAGAAAAAATATGTACAAAGACTGTAAAAATACAGAGTGAAAGACTTGTTAGAATGGTGACAACTTATCTCTGAGAAGAGATGTATCTGTTGCTCGCATTTGCAAGAATATGATTTTAAAATGAGGCTCCAAAGGCCTTTTTATCATAAATAAAATTCAAAACCCTAACCCTGGAAGATGAAAATCCAACAGTTTTGTGGACCCCATTTTGGGTAGTTTGGTGTATCAATTTCCCAGGGGCGTAACTTTGGCATACAATCTATGTTTTGGGCAAACAATAGATCATTGGAAAGGTATCATAGAGGAGATTCATTTTCAGGGCTCAATCAAAGCCATCAGATATCATTGAGGATATTGATCATGAAAAACCTTCATTTAGATCCTCAAAATGCCCCGAACGTTTAGGAACCGAAAAACTGTTAAACATAGTAATTTGCGAGAAAACTATTTTGAGCCAGTTTGGAATAGGTAGGTGGCAACCGATTTACACCTAGATAAATCCTCCCTCTTTAGGAAGAAATGGTCTCCATTGTGTTGAGTTCTTGAGGGTTATGGGAAAGCGATTTTTGAATCTGAAGCTTGGTGAGTTTCTTGCATTGTTGGAGACGTTGCACTACTTGGTTTGTGGAAGGTTGTCATGAATGTGTTGCTGGTGGGGTTGAATCTGTTCAACCAGTCGGGCTACAGAAGATGACTTTGTGCAGAAGGAATGTTTGCATTTTTCTTCAATCTTGATGACCTTCTTCTATTGAATAGAAGGTACTTGGGCTGAGGTTGTAGTGGTTGCAGTATCCTTTCGTTCACCTTTTGAACAGCTTGTGAAAAAGATTATTTTTTAGTATGATATAATACCTTGCGACATTGTTATCCTGTAGAGATGATCCCCCAAAGTAACAATGACACTACGGGGTCGAGACTCATAGATAACATGGCACTTACACATATATGGTTGGCCCAAAGGAACATCACAGACATCCAGCAGGGAAACATCAAATAATACCTCATCCTTGAAGGGATGGATGTCGTATGACAATCGACACTACTAGATGACATGAATATCTCATCCCTGGTGAAGCCACCCGATGCTATATGGCTGCAGGTGTGGTGTTGTCGACCATCCCTACTGTTTGACAACCTATGTTGAGATAAAGTTCTTATGGCTTCCACTATCAACAATAAAATGCAGCAGTGTCACCTTCACCCACATGTGTGAATGAAAAAGGCACTCCCCCTCTTCTAGATATGTTGGTTTTTATGGTTGAATTGTTGTGGTTGTGACAATAGCAGTGGGGTCTCGGTCAATGATCTATATTCTATCAGTATCTTTTGAATCAGATTCTGAATTAGGGTTCATCTCCTTCTCTTTGATCTTGTCCACCAATGAATGTTTTGAGAGACATTCATCGATGTTGTGCTAGGGGATTTTATGGAAATCACACCATTTTCCAATGCCCTTCTTCGTCTTTCCGTGACCCTTCTTTTCTTGTGGCTTGGACTAATTTTTGGGAGACTGTTTGTTAGTTTCATCTTTATCATAATTTGGTTGTTGTGGATTTTCATACCCGAACCCTCATTTGTTCTAGTGCCTAAATTTCTTCTTGATATTAATAGCACATCGATAAGTAGCACCGAGTGATGACATTTCCAAAAAATCTATTTCAGTTTGGATGTATCTATGTAGAGCCCCACGGTATTTCAGAACCAAGTGTAATTTAGAGTCTTTGATGCCCATCTTTGTGCACAAGGTATGGAATGTATTCATCAACTCCAAGATTACTTGGCCCCTCTCTTTCCGCAGTGTGTTCCATCTCATATACTGGTCCTCATAGTTTCCAACAGGGTAATATTGTTCCTTTACTACATCCACAAAAGAATCCCAAGTGGGCTCGACCCCATATATTCCAGACTCCTCTATGGAACTTTGCTCCCAATAAGTTTCCCACCAATTTTTGACATGGGGGAGACCCTTAAGGAGTGCGAAGGTGATCTTTTCCCTATTGGAGAAATTATGAACAAAGAAATAACCTTCTAGCAAATATAACCATTTTTCTAGGGCATTTGCATCTATCTGTCCTTCAAATATGGGAATATAAAAATTAAATTGTAACTTGAAAGGTGAGGTGCCTCAAAAGTGACCACTTTATGAAGACCTTCCTGTTGTTATCGACAGGCATTGAAGGATGTGGGAAAAATTCTCCATCATTTCGTCCCTTTTTCGTGCGAGAGCTTACTCAAGTAACAGATCAATAGAATCGTCTGCTATGTCATTTTTATTTTATTCCTCCATGGAGGGTTTCTTGGGCATGTGAGAGTGATTTTCCTGAATAGAGACAAGCTCAAGACCCAACTTTCTACACTCGGACCTCATTGGGGACATGCACTGAAAAACAATCAAGAGCAACCTGCTCTAATACCACTGATCCAGAATATTTTCGGCACGAAATGAGAGCGGAGACATAATAAAGAAATGTATAGAGATATCTTGGATATCCAATAATATAACATAAATGTATCATAGATGCAACCATAAACACAAAGATACAGTAATACACAATTTTCTATTAATGAGCGAAAATGTACAAAGACTATACAAATACAAAGTGAAAGACTCGCTAGAATGGTGTCATCTTATCTCTGAGAAGAGATGTGTCCGGTACTTGCATTCGCAAGAAGATTATTTTACAATGAGGCTCCAAAGGCCTTTTTATCATAAATAAAATTCAAAACCCTAACCCTAGAAGATGAAAAGCCAATAGTTTTGCGGACCCCGTTTTGGGTAGTTTGGTGTATCAACTTCCGAGGGGTGTAACTTTGGAATACAACATTCGTTTGGGCTGCATGATATCTAGTTGGAAAAGTATCGTCGAGGAGATTGATTTTTGGGGCTCAATCAAATCCTAGGAATTTAGTTAGGAGATTGATCTTGAAAAACCTTCATTTAGGCCCTCAAAATGGCCCCGGAAGTTTAAGAACCAAAAAACTGTTAAAAATAGTAAGTTGCCAAAAAACTGTTTTGAGCCAGTTGGAATAGGTGGGTGACCACCAATATCCACCTAGATCAATTCTCCCTCCTTAGGAAGAAATGGTCTCCACTGGTTTGAGTTCCCAGGGAAGAGGGGAAAGCGATTGCTGAATCTGAAGCTTGGTGAGTTGCTTGCCTTGCTGGAGACATTACACTTCTTGGTTTGTGGAAGGCTATCATGAACCTGTTGTTGGTGGGGTTGAATCTATTCAACTAGTCAGGATACATGATATGAATGTGTGTAGAAGGAATCTTTGCGCTTTTATTCAATCTTGTTGACTTGCTTATGTTGGATAGAAGGTTCATGGGCCGAGGCCGTAGTGGTTGCAGTATCCTTCCGTTCACCTTTCGAACAAATTGTGAAGAAGGTGAATTTTTTAGTATGACATACTACCTTGCGACATTGTTTAGGTGGGACAATAGTTGAAACTACCTCTAGTATCCTGTAGAGATGACCCCCCAGAGTAACAATGACACTACGGGGTTAAGACTCATAGATAGCATGGCGTTTCCACATATATGGTTGGCCCAAGAGAACATCACGGACATCCAGCAGGGAAACATCACATAATACCTCATCCTTAATATGATGGATGTTGTATGAAAATCGACACTACTGGATGACACGAAGACCTCATCCCTGGCGAAGCCACCTGATGTTGTATGGTTGGGGGTGTGGTGTTGTCAAAAATCCCAATTGTTTGATGACCTATGTTGAGATGAGGTTCTTCTGGATTCTTCTATCAATAATAAAATGCAATGGGGTCCCCTTCACCCACATCTGTGAATGAAAAAGGTGCTCCCCTTGTTCACAATCTGTTGGTTCTTCTGTTTGAATTGTTGCGGTCGCAACAATAGCAGTGAGGTCTACGTCAATGATATGTCTTCTATTAGTATTTTCTAAATCATATTCTGAATTAGGGTTTGGATCCTTGTCTTTGATCTTGACCACCAATGAATTTTTTGAGAGACATTCATATGTGTTGTGTCAGGGGATTTTGTGGAAATTGCACCATTTTCTGATGTCCTTCTTCGTCTTTCCACGGCCCCTCTTTTCCTGTTTCTTGGACTAGTTTTCAGAAGACTTTTTGTTAGGTTCTTCTTTATCATACTTTGGTTTTTGTGGATTTGTAGAACTGATATCCTGTTTGTTCTGGCACTTAAATATCTGCTTGATTTTAAAATCATATCGATAAGAAACACCGAGTGATGAGATTTCCAGAAAATCCATTTTAGTTTGGATGTATCTGTGTAGAGCCCCATGATATTTCAAAACCAAATGTCATTTGGAGTATTTGATACCCATCTTGGTGCACAAGGTATGGAAGGCATTGGTGAAATCCGACACTACTTGGCCCCTCTCTTGCCGCACTATGGTCCATCTCATGTACTGGTCCTCATAGTTTCTAATAGGGTAATACTATTCCTTTACCGCATCCACAAAAAATCCCAAGTGGGCCCGGACTCATATATTCTAGACTCCTCTGTGGAAATTTTCTCCCAGTAAGTTTCCCACCAATGTTTGAAATGGGGGATATCCTTAAGGAGTGCAAAGGTGATATTTTCTCTGTCAGATAAATTATGAACAGAGAAATAACTTTCAAGCAGATTTAGCCATTTTTCTAGGAAATCCGCATCTATCTGTCCTTCAAATATGGGAATATCAAAATTAAATTGTACCTTGAAAGGTGAGGTGCCTCCAAAGTGGCATATTGATGAAGACATGCATGTTTTTATCGCCAGGCATTGAAATATGTGAAAAAAATTCTCCATCATTTCATCCCTTTGTCGCGTGAGAGCTTGCTCAAGCAATAGATTAATAGAATCGTTCACTCTGTCATTTTTATTTTATTTCTCCATGGATGGTTTCTTGGGAATTCCAGAGCAATTTTCCTCAATAGAGACAAGATCAAGACCCAAATTTCTACACTAGGACCTCATCAGGGACATGCACTAAAAAACGATCAAGAGCAACTTGCTCTGATACCACTGATCCAGATTATTTTCGACACAAAATGAGAGAGGAGATATAATAAATAAATGTATAGAGATATATTGGATATCCAATAATATAACATAAATGTATCATATATGMAACTATAAACACAGAGATATAGTAATACACAATTTTCTATTAATGAGTGAAAATGTACAAAGATTGTAAAAATACAGAGTGAAAGACTCGCTAGAATAGTGGCATCTTATCTCTTAGAAGAGATGTGTCCACTACTCGCATTCRCAAGAAAATGATTTTACAATGAGGCTCCAAAGKTCTTTTAATCATAAATAAAATTTAAAACCCTAACCCTGGAAGATGAAAATCCAACAGTTTTGTGGACCCTGTTTTGGGTAGTTTTGTGTATCAACTTCCCATGGGCATAACTTTGGCATACGATCTCTGTTTGGGGTGAAAAATAKCTCRTTGGAAAGGTATCATCGAGAAGATTCATTTTGKGGGCTCAATCAAAGCCTTATGCTCTCATTGAGGAGATATATCCCAAAAAATCCCTCATTTAGTCCCTCAAAATGGCCCCGAAAGTTTAGGAACCAAAAAACTGCTAAAAATAGTAAGTTGCTAGAAAAGTGTTTTGATCTAGTTGGAATAGGTGGGTGGAAATTGATATCCACCTGGATCAATCCTCCCTCGTTAGGAAGAAATGGTCTCCATTGCGTTGATTTCCAAGGGGAGAGGGGAAAGAGATTGTCAAATCTAAATCTTGGTGAGTTACTTGCCTTGCTGGAGACGTTGCACTGCTTGGTTTGTGGAAGGTTATCACGAACCTACTGCTTGCAAGGTTGAATATGTTAAACCAATTGTGATACATGAGATGACTATGTCCAGAATGAATCTTTATGATTTGGTTCAATCTTGTTGATCTGCTTATGTTGGATAGAAGGTGCTTGGGTTAAGGCTGTAGTGGTTGTAGTATCCTTTCGTTCACCTTTTGAATAGATTGTGAAGAAGATGGGTTTTGTAGTATGAGATACTACCTTGTGACATTGTTTAGGTGGGACAATAGTTGAAACTACCTCTAGTATACTATAGAAATGACCCCCTAGAGTAACAATGACACTACGGGGTTGAGACTCATAGATAGCATGGCGCTTCCACATATATGGTTGGCCCAAGAGAACATCGCAGACATCCAACGACGAAAAATCACATAATACCTCATCCTTGAAGGGATGGATGTCATATGACAATCGAAACTATTGGATGACTCGAAGATATTGTCCCTAGCGAATCTACCTGATGTTGTATGGTTGCGGGTGTGGTGTTGTCAACAATCCCAACTGTTTGATGACCTCTGCTGAGATGAGGTTCTGCTGGCTTCCGCTATCAACAATAAAATGGAGCGAGGTCCCCTTCACCCAAATATGTTAATGAAAAAGGCGCTCCCCCTCTTCAGGATGTTTTGGTTCTTCTGGTTGAATTGTTGTGGTCACGACAATAGAACTGGGGTCGGTGTCGATGATCTATCTTCTATCAGTAGTTTCTAAATCAGATTATGAATCAGGGTTCGGCTCTTCATCTTTGATATCGGTCACCAATGACTGTTTTAAGCGACATTCATTGGTGTTGTGCCAAGGGATTTTGTGGAAATAACACCATTTTTTGGTGTCCTTCTTCATCTTTCCGTGAACCTTGTTTTCCTGTGGCTGGGACTATTTTTTGGGAGACTATTTGTTAGGGTCGTCTTTATCATACTTTGGTTGTTGCAGATTTGAATACCTGAACTCCCTTTTGTTCTAGTTCTTAAATTTGTTCTCAATTTTAACAACATATCAATAAGTATCACCGAGTGATGAGATGTCTAGAAAATCCATTTTAGTTTGGATGTATCTGTGTATAGCCCCACGATATTTCAGAACCAATTGTCGTTCGGAGTCTTTGATACCTAGATTGGTGAGAAAGGTATGAAAGGTATTGGTGAAATCCAAGACTTGTTGGCCCCTTTATTTCTGCAGTGTGGTCCATCTCATGTATCGGTTCTCATAGTTGCCAACAAGGTAATACTGTTCCTTTACTGCATCCACAAAAAAATCCCAAGTGGGATGAGACCTAGATATTCTAGAATCCTCTATGGAAATTTTATCTCAGTAATTTTTCCACCAATGTTTGACATGGGGGAGAGCCTTAAGGAGTGCGAAGGTGACCTTTTCCCTGTCAGAGAAATTATGAATAAAGAAATAACCTTCTAGCTTATTTAACCATTTTTCTTGGGCATCTGCATCTATCTGTCCTTCAAATATGGGAATATCAAAATTAACTTGTAACTTGGAAGGTGAGGTTCCTCCAAAGTGGTTGCTTGATGAGGAAATTCCCGTTGTTATCGGCAGGCGTTGAAGGATGTGGGAAAAATTCTCCATCATTTCATCCCTTTGTCGTGTGAGAGCTTGCTTAAGAAACAGATTAATAGAATCGTCTACTCTGTCGTTTTTATTTTCTTCTGCCATGGAGGGTTTCTTGGGCATGTGAGAGATATTTTCTTCAAGATATACAATCTTGAGACCCAACTTTCTATACTCAGACCTCTTCGGGGACATGCACTAAAAAACAATCAAGAGCAACCTACTTTGATACCACTGATCCAAATTATTTTCGGCATGAAATGAGACCAGAGATATAATAAAGAAATTTACAGAGATATCTTGGATATCCAATAATATAAAATAAATGTATCAGAGATGCAACCATAAACACAGAGATACAGTAATGCACAATTTTCTAATAATGAATGAAAATGTACAAAGACTATAAAAACACCAAGTGAAAGACTCAATAGAATGGTGGCAGCTTATCTTTGAGGAGAGATGTGTCCGCTACTCGCATTCGCAAGAATATGATTTTACAATGAGGCTCCAAAGTCATTTTTTAAATAAAATTCAAAACCCTAACCCTGGAAGATGAAAAGCCAACAATTTTGTGGACCCAGTTTTGGGTAGTTTGGTGTATCAACTTCCCAGGGGCGTAACTTTGGCATATAATATTCGTTTGGGGCGCACAATATCTCGTTGGAAAGGTATCATTAAGGAGATTCATTCCTGGGGATCAATTAGAGCCTTTTTCCTTCATTGAGGATATCGATCTTGAAAAACCTTCATTTAGGCCCTCAAAATGGCCTCGAAAGTTGGGGAGCCGAAAAACTGCTAAAATTAGTAAGTTGCCAAAAAAAAAAATGAGCCTGCTGGAATAGGTGGGTGGTCACCGATAACCACGTAGATCTTGTATGAGAAAGGCCAAGGTAGAGAGTCCATGTAGAAATATTGGAAGGAAAATAAGAAAGAGAAGTTTGATCAGAGGAGGAAGGGATTGAAACCTCCTTTAAATAGAAATGAGCCTAATAAAAATCAACAAGACAGGTATGTTAAGGATAGTTCCCAGAAAGAAGACTCCTTGGTAAAAAGGGGAATACCACCAATCCAATGTTGGGTATGCAAAGAACATCACTTGTACAAGGATTTCCCACACAGAAAGGACAAAGTGAATACTGTACACAACATCCAAGAGGCTAAAACAATTGAAGACATGGGAAGGATTTATGAAGCCTTAGATGATCGACAAGCATAATACCAATCCAACATGATCGAGGTGGAAGGTAAGATCATAAATCAATATGTTTCTATTTTAATTTATTAAGGAGAAATTCATTGTTACATTGATCCTAAAATAATGGATAGATTACATTTGGAGAAAATTAAGCTTAGGAAATCAAGCTTGGCTCAACTAGCCACTGGAACCAAAAGGTGAATCCATGAGGTGGTCAAAAGTTGTTCCATAAGACTTAATGGTGTGAATACTAGTGTTGATCTAAATATCATACCATTGGGGTCTTATGATATTCTAATTGGAATGGATTGGTTGGAAAATCATCATGATGTCCTAGATTGTCATAGCAATACATACATGTCTTGATGGAGATGAAAAACAGAGGACTGTGAAAGGAGTTCGAAGGCCCATCTCTATAAGGGAGATTTCAGCCTTATAGTTGAAGATATGTTTCAGAAAAGGATGTAAATTGTATGAAACCCATGTGGAGGAGCCAAAAGATACAAAGGGGCCAAGCCTTGAATATTTCTTGATAATACAAGAATTTGAGGATGTATTCCAAGAAATACCAGGGTTTCCACTGAAAAGGGAGATAGATTTATCTATTTATCTAGTGCCAAGAGTTTCCCCGCTGTCAAAAACACCTTACAGAATGAGTACACCCAGAATTACAAATGCAGTTGGAGGAATTTTTGAAGAAATGGTACATACGTCCAAATGTTTCACCTTGGGGAGCACCAATACTCTTTTTCAAAAAGAAGGATGTAACATTGAGGTTGTGTATAGACTTTCGACAACTAAATAAGTCCATTGTGAAGAAAAATTATCCTCTACCCAAAATTGATGACCTCTTTGATCAAATAAGAGGAGAAAACTTATTTTCAAAGATAGACTTGAGATCAGGATACTATCAGGTAAGAATCAAGGAAGAAGACAT
>JASDQU010504472.1:10764-21117 GCA_032191745.1 Picea mariana | reverse complement strand
TCTCTCTCTCTCTCTCTCTCTCTCTCTCTCTCTCTCTCTCTATTTTGTGTACCCAGATTCCAAATCTCATTCCATAGTTTCTTCTATGGTCCATAAGATTTCCATAGACTAATCATGTTCCACAAATGGACCTAAGAGAAGGGAACTATTCCCTCAAGAAGTAAAAATTGGTGTTGAAAATATACCCTTAACTGTTTCAACTATAAATTTCTCATATGAGCTTTGTTTTGCATATGAAACATCTCATTGGAAATCTCTCTCCGAGTTATTTTATTTAAGTTGTAGAGACAGGGTACATTAGTACACCTTGTTCTCATTTTTTTCACTACCTAAAAATGTCATTTAGGCCCTCAAAATTGCTCTACAAGTTAACGACCTTTGAAAATATTAAAATTTCATGGAAAAACGAATGTTTTATTGCTATAATAGTATTTTAATATGCATTGTTGATCTCAAATTGAGAGAAATATCACTCATCAATCCGATATACCTTCCCCAAGCCCATGGATGAAGCTCCACCATTGATCACCAATTTAAAAAATCTAGACCATTGATTTTCCAACACTATATTGATGATTGATTATGAAATATTTCTTTGGTGAATCAAACTTACTCACTAATTTCCCCAAACCTTGATTATCAGCCATCGACCATCCGTCATTCTCTTGGAAACCAATATTTCCCACAAATCTCATCAAACCTCGATCATCGTTGATCGACCATAGACAAATTTCCTTGACAACCAACTTATTTACAAATTGTTTTGAACCCCAACCATCTGCCATCAACCATCTCTAGGATGACGTGGAAACTATGCTAATGTTGCTTGACATGTAGATGATGACATGGCATGACATGTGGATGATGGCATTGCACTCTAGATGACATGGAATGACACATGGATGCTAACATGGTGTGACACATGGATGGTAATGTGGTAGGACACATCCTCCTCCTCTTTCCTTTTCATTGGAAATCAACCATTTCTCTTAGAAAAATTGAACACTTCATTAAATCTATCAACCCCCAATCATCGACCATTGAAGATCAGATATTTCCTTTAGATGCACGAAATGTTTCTCCAAACTCTGTTGATTCATGATCATCGGCCATCAATGATCGGATATTTCCTTTGGATTAACCAAAGTCTTTACCAAACTCCCTGATCTAATCATCGACCATTGAGGATTTCTATTGAAAAGATAAACTCTTTGCAAATATTTTTGATTCGACCATCCACCATTGACAATCACTCTTGGAAAATTCCAACACTTAGAAATTTTCAACCAAATTCTAGACAAATTTGGTTCATTGATCTCCCATTCAAAAAGATCTTGACCATTGATTAGCCAAAATTTTACCAACCCTTCCGATGAATCTTGATCATTGATATAATCCATTTTTCAAAACTATGAAAATGAATATCATCCGTCAATTCTCTAACTTCACCAATCTACAAAGATGAATCTTGGTTGTTGATCTACTCGCTTTTGCAAAATGCCAAAACTGTATCCTTGTTGTCAATTCATCAAACTCTCACTACTCCTTTGGATACCATTAAAATGTGAATTTTTCTACCTTCCACATCAAATTTAGCTCTACAACTTGTAGATCCATGCCTTGGATCATTTCTTAGATAGATATGAGGCTCTTAAAACTTGAATTTCTCGTGAATTTGGGGATTTCACTCTAGTGTTTCACCATTTTCCCCCAAATTCATCACAAATAAAAATCAGTAACATTGAATTTTTCCAAATTCACACTGGTTTTTGGCCCATACAAGCCCAATTTTTGAACTAGAAGCTATGATACCATAATGTAACATAACCCATTCCCAATGAGGAACATTACGAGTGGAAAAAAAAATTAAAATAATATTTTCTACTTAATGATTTTGTGTAACTCACCAGCTACAGGTCACACACATATTTAACCATTTTTTATACCATAATTCTAAATGAATCTACAACATAAATAAAACCATGAATTCACCTATTCAAGAAAACAACAAACACACAACATTCATATAAAATATCTACACAACAGAATGTCATCATAAAAACAACAAGAAACTTATATTTGAATATTTAACCAATTTGTTTCATATGAAGGATAAACCTCCCAGCCATAGGTGTTGTTTTTCATTTTCTCTCAATACCAGGCCACCCCCAAGTTGAGCCTATGAGTCTACAAGGAGATTCAAGCCTCTTGGTTTTTCACTCTCCACACACAACAACCCCACAACCCCACAACTTCTACAACCCAAGGAATGTACCCCCTCCATTGCTCGCAGTCCCTCAAGCTGTATCATTCATTTATCAAGGATTCCTATGCACTTATTTGGATAGGAATATCTCAGTTGGGGACTCCATGAACTCTCATCAACTTAGACAGTGCTCACAGTATCCTTCACAAGGCTCATGATCCATTTCCTCAACATGAAAACTCACTACAGGATTACATCCCATTTTACAAGAACACATACCTCTTTCCCAACATAAAACATAGCCAAACGATGGATTCCTTCATGCACAACCTATATGGTTCTCTTCTCAACACTCAATTCCTCCACTGCTACCCAAAATATGCATGTAAAACTTGTCCCCTTCCTCCATATAAATTTCCCTTCTTCTCCCTTTCTTGTTTGACTCTCACTCTTCCCAAAGATGATTTCACTTTAGCCCATGCTCCACAATAACTATGGGATATGACTTCTCACATGCACCCTCTTACACGATTTAAATGATTGGATTTGGGGACACTAAAAAACAAATAGAAGGTTTATCCATAATGATAATAATTTAAGGAATATGGGTTGGATTAATAACCATGAATATTTCCTCTTTGGACCCCTCTCTCTTCTGGAATCATAGCCTCCCCATCATTTTCATCCCGCACGTATCATAGCCAATGATTATTACTTTTATCAATTATTTTGATGTTCATAATAAACAATTCATCCCACGGCTACATTAAGTCAATATGGGCTCTTCGTCCCAACACATTGGGTCACCAGCCTAATGGCATTTATACAATTACATTACAATTTGCAGGATTGAAACTATGGATGTTACACCTAATACCCCTTGGTTGGATCATTCACACTAAACAAGCATGTCTACCAAAACCCATATTATTGGCCAAACCTTGAATATCCCAGTATCCTTTATTGACATCCCCGAGTTTTCACCCATAACTATGAACTATTTGGAGCCTCATAAGAAGTGACATCAAACCCATAACATTGATCCGATCAGAAGTGAAATATCAACCACATTTGACACATTTATGGAAAAAATCCCATCCCAAATAGTTTCCAGTCAAGGTACCAAGGGAGGTCTAAGCTCTCTGCATTGAACATTGGTACAACAAATGGCTTTGTTTCCACTTAGGCATGGGGATCCACACCCAAGAGGGCTTCATTATGCACTTGAAATAGAGCATTTGAAAGATTGAAGAAGGCCTATATAAATGGACCATTGGTATGCATTCCAGGATAGAAGCAAAAGGCAAAGTTATGTTTCTTATATGAGATTCGAGAATCATTCTGCCAAACTCATCTTCACATCCATAGCTACCAAGCTAAGTGCATTGGACCTCTTAGATTGAAGAGATCTTTGTGCATTCTTGTACATCAATAAGGGAGAAAGAGAAAGGTTCTATTGGGAACAAAAATGACCCTCCTAAGGAGGAAAAGGATATCTCCTCGTACTCACCCTATCCTCTAAGGCGTTATCAATAAAAATTAATCCACTGGTAATTATTTCTTATCTTGTTTTTATTTTTTCTCTTGCATCTTATGTATCTAGTTGTTTTTGTTTTTTTATATATATTTCTGAGTGTTCCACTAACACTAACATTTTATTTTTGGTGATAGTATTTCCTACCTAACACACAATATATTCCTTTTTTGTCACCCATGTGGAAAATTAATCTAAACAAGTATGAACACTCAAGAATGAGTGTATCCATTTTCATTATATTCCTCATATATTCAAAGGTGTCGAGAAACCATTATGGAGAATCTTTTGAAAAAATGTGGTACATCTTCAAGTTGAGTATTTTTGGAACCAAAATCCTATGAATGGGAACGTGTAATCTGAAATGGGTTTGAATTAAATCCTCATCCAAACTTTGTAAAATTAAATTTTGGCAAATTTTGAAAGTAACAATCATCCTGAAGACAAAATGCCAAAAAGATTCAACAAGGTGAAATGAATCACTTTGATTGTTGGTAGTCCAAGGAATATCTATAAAAAATGAGGGTGTTGCTTAACAAAAGGAATCCAAATAAGAAAAGGATAATCAAATCTTGGGAAGAATAAGGGTATTAGGAGGAGAAGAGAACTTAAAGAGGCGATTTTCTTGAAGATCATATCACAAAGGAGCAATTGAAACTATCCATACATGAGTAGAATATTTTTCATGAGATAGAGTTATCTATAGATCTTTCTAGTAAGTAATAATGCATCAAAGTCTCAATAAAGAGTTTGTAGCTTGCCCTTTATAATAATTTCTTGAGAAATCAACAAATCTCCATTAAATGTTGGTTTTCCCATTTCAGTTTCTAGAGTAAAATAAATCTCCATGTCTATATTGCATTTAAATTACCCATGGTTGATGAATTGATGTATTTCATTATTTTCATAATGTCTATAAAACAATGAAAGTAAATCCAACCAGTGCACTATCTGATTCATAGTTCAAATKTATCTTCTCATGTTTATAGAATTATGGGGGTTGGAAATTAAATAAACATGGAGAATTGATTTCCATTTAATTTATTGTTTGTCAAAGTAGTTCATAAGATATAGGTATTGCAATATCTATCAATTTATTAGTCATTATTCAATTGGTTGTTGGGATTTCTATTTACCAAATTTCTTCCCACACTTCATTTTATTGAATCATGAGAGATAAATCATGTCTTGGCATTTACCTCTTGTTATTTTTTTTCTATATGTTGGAGTGGGAAAATATGCAATGGACTATTAACTCAGTATAAAAATTTGGTTGAATCATTAGCACCTTTGATTTCCAAATGCACCAAAACACCCACACATAAAGCATTCCTCCAAGCCTGTATAAAATGGCTACTAGAAATACTCCTAAGAAATGATAGTTCTTATTCCCTCACATCAATTATCTAGTGTGAATATTTCATCAAGAATCAATTAAAAAGAAGAGGTCACATGCATTATTTGAAATTTATTGAACATGTTTTTATTAGTTACTAACCATATCGATAAATATGTGGTATATGGGTATAGGATTGGTACACTAATGATTTTTCTTTGCAAATTAAACAAGACCATAGAGTACTATTCCATTTTGGCATTCATTTTCTCTATTTTAATGTTGTGCAAAATCAAATCACATGATCACAAAAAAGTTTGGATGCTTTATATTGATCATTTTAGATGAGAAATGTTGACATCAACAACATGTAAGCAAAAACCTATTGCCACAAATTTGCATCCCTTGCTAGAATGAATATTTTGAATGGGAATGCAATTGATGCTTCTGCGAATAGATAGGGATTAGTTCAATAAGTGTTAATAGTTTTTTAGAATGTTGTGTGCAACTGAAATTTCTATAGTGTTAGAGTTTTATGTAAGAACTTGCAAACAAGAGAGTATATATATTATTTTGGCTTGATGGTATTGGAGTGATGGCCTACAATTTTACAGTAAACATAGTCTAGGAACTTAGTTGACATTGGTTAAACCACAAAAGAAAAGTTATCCAAGCTCAAAAACTCATCTAAACAACATAGTCAATTTTCTATGCCTATTGGTGATTAGTAGCAAAGATGTTTTCACACAAAATTGCACATAGTATAAAGAAGAAAATATTTATTTCCACAAAGATATGTGTTGGTGAAATGTGTGGGCTATAAGTCCCTCATTTATGGATCAATTGATTTTCTAACAACAAAACAATTCTCATTTGTTTTAGATCATACATGTCTTTTAAGGATATTGATTACTCAATGGGGGTCACATAATGAAAATTGACGATATTATTACTTAAGATTGCAAAATTAACAAAGAAATTGTAGAATTAAAACAAACACCTACACTTTTTCTTTCAATTGAAGAACTACAAATCTTGAAACTAAATTGAAACTTACAAAGAGAAGGGATATATACTACTCCTTTAATGAAATGAAAAATGTTCACAGATCCATAAATATACAGTCTACTAACACAAACAAGAAACTTGCAAATGCAGTTTTCAATGAATTAATGCAACTAGATGCATAAAGAGGAAAAACTATTTATGTATCTTTTAAGGAAATTTTTCAACCAAATAAAAACAAGATCTATTTAATGACTACCAAACTTTCTATCAAGGTTCAATAATTCCCAATCTTGAATAAAACTCCAAGTTTCAAGCCTACAATTTTTTTTGTCAATTATAGAACTCACTCATGGGTTACAAACCAAAACATCACATAGAAAATGATTATGACTTGTGTGCATGCAAATAGGAATTGCTTGCAATTGTCATTGAAAGAAAGTGTGAGTAGAAAACAAAGTGGCCAATAATTAAAACCCATATCTAAAAAATAACATGTTTCTTGAGCCTATTAAAATAGAGGATACTAGTAGGAGTAGCAACATAAAATAAATTATGAAAGATAGAAAAACTTCTAGAATCAACCTAGAAAGGAATGATTCAGAGAATTATCCCTAATGGAGTAACCATTTTTGTTGTAGGAAAATTCACCTATACTAAATAAACATCCCCGATAAATGGGTTGATCTCACCAACAATGAAAGAGAAAGATAATAATATTACCTTTCAAATTTCATAAATTACAATATCAATGGAGGATGGAGAAAAGAGAAGAACATGTTTAATGATGCAATTATACCCTTGTCCATTGTGAGCAACTTGAATAGAAGATAATCCAACAAAAATCAACCTCTATATATGCACATAAATCACACAATGAAAACCTTCCTCAAATCCATTTTAGCATGACAAATAAATAATATAAATTCAACTAAATTAACCCTAACTAACTTCAAGCTAATTAGTTCAACCACAATTCCTAAATTCAAAATAATATCCACATAATATAAATGCACTAGGAATTTAGTGGAAGGACAAGAAGATTGGAGATTGGATTGTGAAATTTGAACCTAAAATAATATAATATGACTTATTTTTTATGCCACTATGGAACTGAGTGTAGATATCTCTAGATTCATACATAACTCTTTTACTGACACCACATATTTGTTCCTTGTTAGAGGACTGTTCAAAAATCCTAAATTCCATAGTCTATAACTCTAAAAGTATAATGACCCAAAATCTAAAATTTTGACAAAAATACTTCACTGTGTCTTCTATGCACCTTAAAATATTTTCTTACTGAAAGTATCCATGGAAAAAGTTAGATAAAAAATAGTAAGATGACTCATTTGAAAAATCCAAACCTTAGTATCATCCACTTTGATACCAAATATTATATACCAAAACCTTGAAATACCATAATAAACTAGAGTACACATAATTTACACAAGATGTGAACATGGATCACATCACCCAAAGAGACACTAGATATTTGTTGAATAATAACTCCTTAAAAAACATAAAAATCTTCTTTAAATAACCAGGTACAACTACATAATCAAATCATATGTCATATCCAATAATTACTCTAGATATTTGTTGAATAATAACTCCTTAAAAAAAATAAAAATCTTCTTTAAATAACCAAGTACAACCACATAATCAAATCATATGCCATATCCAATAATTACTATATCAACCTCTATGTATACTTATTCTCATTCATTGCACATGTAGATTATTCATTAAAGTAACCAAGATTATATATCATTTACTTCTATATATATCCCCTTGGTTTCATATCATTATTGTTCCTCAATACTTATAATAAATAAAATCATAACTTACAAATTAGTCTCAATGTATTTTTTTTTCTTCATTATCCAATATCATGTGTAATGCTACTCTTATTAACATTCCATATGACATGTATGACATAAATAAATTGTTATTTAAAAAAATCATGTTTCATAACGATTTTAAAAACGATAATTCTACTAAGATGTATTACTTTGATGAACTTTTTCTATGGTGTTTTGATGGTCCTTAGTCATATTACAAGTTTGTGTTCATATTTAACATGTCAGGTTGCAAATGGATTTTCAAATATTTTTAAACTTACGTCAATTTTTTTATTTACATGTCTTCTCAACATTTTATTTGTAACAAATAAAATGTTATATTTCTAAAAAAAAATATGTATAGTTAGAATTACAAATGTGTGTATATATATGTATGATCTATATAGTGTATATATTCACTTATTGAATATCTTATTTGTAAGAAATAAGAAACAATAATATTTTTAAATAAAAATATATATTAAAAATTTTATATATACTCACTTATTGAATATCTTATTTGTAAGAAATAAGAAACAATAATATTTTTAAATAAAGATATATATTAAAATTTTTATATAGATAATTTTCATAATTATATTTCTAAAAAAATATGTATAATTAGAATTGCAAATGTGTGTATATATATGTATGATCTATATAATGTATATGATGATGATGATGATGATTAACGTCCACTAAGACCTAATTGGTCTATTGGACTTTAAGAGGGTAAGCGATTACTTGTGATTCTTTAGAATTTTGTTTCTGCACTCGAAAAGCATTAAGAGAAGGTTTCCAAGATCACCATACTTTTGTTGAGTTAAGAGGTTAGGAAGGTTGGTAGTGTGATCAATATTTTGAAAATGAGATCTAATATGGGTATAGGCTGGACAATCTAAGAGAAAGTGTTTTTCATCTTCAACNGTGTGGATTGTGAAATTTGGAACTATAATATAATATGACTTATTTTTTATACCACTATGGAACTATTTTTTATGCCACTATGGAACTGAGTGTAAATGTCTCTAGATTCATACATAACTCTTTTACCGACACCACATATTTGTTCCTTGTTAGAGGACTGTTCAAAAATCCTAAATTCCATAGTCTATAACTCTAAAAGTATAATGACCGAGAATCTAAAATTTTGACATAAATACTTCACTATGTCTTCTATGCACCTTAAAAGATTTTTTTACTGAAAGTATCCATGGAAAAAGTTAGACCAAAAATAGTAAGATGACTCATTTGAAAGATCCAAACCTTAGTATTATCCACTTTGATACCAAATATTATATACCAAAACCTTGAAATACCATAATAAACTAGAGTACACATAATTTACACAAGATGTGAACATGGATCACATCACCCAAAGAGACACTAGATATTTGTTGAATAATAACTCCTTAAAAAACATAAAAATCTTCTTTAAATAACCAAGTACAACCACATAATCAAATCATATGTCATATCCAATAATTACTATATCAACCTCTATGTATACTTATTCTCATTCATTACACATGTAAATTATTCATTAAGGTAACCAATATTACATATCATTTACTCCTATATATATCCCCTTAGTTTCATATCATTATTGTTCCTCAATACTTATAATAAATAAAATCATAACTTACAAATTAGCCTCAATGTATTTTTTTTCTTCATTATCCAAAAACATGTGTAATGCTACTCTTATTAACATTCCATATGACATGTATGACATAAATAAATTGTTATTTAAAAAAATCATCTTTCATAACGATTTTAAAAACGATAATTCTACTAAGATGTATTACTTTGATGAACTTTTTCTATGGTGTTTTGATGGTCCTTAGTCATATTACAAGTTTGTGTTCATATTTAACATGTCAGATTGCAAATGGATTTTCAAATATTTTTAAACTTCCGTCAATTTTTTTATTTACATGTCTTCTCAACATTTTATTTGTAACAAATAAAATGTTATATTTCTAAAAAAAATATGTATAGTTAGAATTACAAATGTGTGTATATATATGTATGATCTATATAGTGTATATATTCACTTATTGAATATCTTATTTGTAAGAAATAAGACACAATAATATTTTTAAATAAAGATATATATTAAAAATTTTATATAGATAATTCTCATAATTATATTTCTAAAAAAATATGTATAATTAGAATTGCAAATGTGTATATATATGTATGATCTATATAATGTATATGATGATGATGATGATGATTAACGTCCACTAAGATCTAATTGGTCTATTGGACCTTAAGAGGGTAAGTGATTACTTGTGATTCTTTAGAATTTTGTTTCTGTGCTCGAAAAGCATTAAGAGAAGGTTTCCAAGATCACCATACTTTTGTTGAGTTAAGAGGTTAGGAAGGTTGGTAGTGTGATCAATATTTTGAAAATGAGATCTAA
>JASDQU010504470.1:62605-89258 GCA_032191745.1 Picea mariana | reverse complement strand
GTATTCTGGTGTATTGTGTTGAGGGAGGGGGGTGGGGTTCTGTAGTAAGTACACATTCTTGGTTTGGCTTAGTCAACAAATGTTCATCATTCCCCTTCCAATTGATGAAGCCAACTCCTTTCCCTCTAAACCTTATCAAATCGTCAATTTCATCCTCTTGTGTAGAAGAATGGTCATCCCATTCTTCAAAGAAGTTAGAGGAATCGTCAGGATAATCACCCCAACTTGTATCTCTCTCCTACTCCATAACAAAAGCACTATCCCTTATGTATTTTTTGTGCAAATGTAACGTCTCATCATTACCTTGTGTAATGTTGTCCTTGTGACTGCTAGGAGGATTTTGGTCACCCTTTCCCTTGGTCCATGTTATCTCATTAATATTGTCTTCTTCCACCCAAGGAAGAGAGGTCCAGTCTTAAAATAAGCAGGGATCTACAGAGTTGTAGTTAATATGTCCATGATTATACCTTTCAATGTGTTCCATCCTCGTTGGCTTGTTATGAAAAGTGATACAACTTTGGTCCCCGACAGGGATAGTTGCATAGGACAAGTCCATATGCAAACTTCTGCCTAAAGTAGCACTCCATTCCCTAGATAATACCATTCCCCAAGTGTCAGGTATATCAACAACAATGACTTCCATTATGATGGGGAAATCAGGTTAGTCATCAAGGTGGAATTCAAGACCTTCCATCAATCCATAGACCTTGATGCTCTTTGACTCAAATTTACAAACGTTGCCATAAGGCCTTGTAACTTCCAGCGCTAATTGGTTCATAACCTTCAAACTTATCATATTGATAGATGACTCGGAGTCAAGCATGAATTTGTGAAGACATAGGTCATCTATTAGCAAGGAAGTGAGAAAGCGTGTTTGTTCATTTTGCTCAAAATGACCAGTTTGTAATAGTGTGGAAGTTTCTTCGAATCCGTTTTGTCAACGAATGGATTTCCAACATTCCATGAATCCTTTTGACCTTTTGTAAGATATAGGCCATACTAGTGCTTAGGTTGGTCCTATCATTGCTATGTTTTGGGAAAGGTTTGGGTAGATCCCTAGCATACACCTGGGGCTCTCCAAGCTTCACCCTTGATTCCTCACTTGTTTGGCTCAAGCACTCAATCATAGGCTTGCTCATGTATTGATTTTTTTGTATTTTCTTTGGTGTGATATTGAGGCACTCTTAGGGAAACAAGGTAAAGATGGAATTTACGTAATTAGGTCTATCATGAGTAACCTTCATGTGATCACATTCAAAATGGGATTCTTTGCACGATAAGGACTTACAATCATCTTCTCACCTCACAACATTTTGTAGATCCAAGGTGTTTGGATAAATTTGTTCTTTTGGAGCATGAGGTTTTATTGTCTGAATAGTATTTTGAGGAAGTATCATAGAAGGAGGCTTTTGGGATTGTGATAGATCCCTTTCCAACTTAGTGATTTCTTTAGAGGTACCTATATCCTTAGAGGGTTCATGTCATTTTGAAACAATTAAGGCATCTTTCATATTTGAGAACCCATTCTTCCAAGTACCAGTCCCTTTAGGGGGAATGGATAACTTAATCTCATCGTTTACCTCTAGTATCTCTGGGAAATCATGTTCTTCTTCCTCAACATCCTCCTCATTGAACCATTGGACATCATATTGGTCTTGGGGAATGGGATCACACCATTTGATATTTTTTTCAATCCAGCAAGCACCATCTTGTGCCTCCTTAAGGTTTGTTGGGAATCGGTTCTTGAGGAGGGATTGGAAGTTTCCTTCAAAATAATTGAGGTATTGTCCAAGAATAACACTCTTTGGTTGAAAATAAGAACCAATTCAAACAAGCAAGGCATTAAACCTATCATTAAATTCCCTAATAGTCTCATCATCTTGTTTGAAAATCTTGATATATTGTGAGTAAAGGGAGGCCATATCTTCCATCACACCCCACCTTTGCAAGAAAACTTGTTCTAAACCTTCACAGGTTGTGAGGCTCTTGCTTGGGAGGTTAGTTCTCCATTTTCTATCATCTCCGGTAAGTGAGGTAAGGAAAAGTTTCATGAATATGTCAAGATGTTCATTCCAGACTGATGGAAGTCGTAGCTTTCACAAAATTTGGTCCAATGTGTGTTTCTAGAAGCCCCAGCCTCTCCGAAAAACTTGGGTATCCATGAATTGACATCCTTAGGTAGATCATGTAAGCCTCATTTGATATTAGCCAAGTCCAAAGGGTTGAAGAGTTCTTCAGGGGCCCACTTAGGAGGGGCCATGGGGATAATAGGAACTACAAGATAATAAGGTGTACACTGACGTCCGCTATGGGTCGTCATTAGTGGAGTCGCTAGACAATCTCCATGATATTATCAAAGGGATGAGAGGATCATCCTCATTGGAGTCTCCATGTAAGCTTTGTGAAATGAAGGCGTTGAGAACATGCTTATCGAAAAAGTGTTGTTTCATGAATATTGACTCATTGTTCCCTGGAAACGATTCCAAAAATTTTATCGTGAAATTTGTACTTTCCCAAATCCCAAGGCAAGTAAGGGAGATTGGCGTAACAAACATGATATCCTATCACTTTCACCTTAATAGGAAATCCCCACTTTTTATGGATATGCAAGGTCTACCCTGGGGGAGGTGTCCCGGATAACCTAAAGGGCTAGAAAATTAGGGTTATGGTCAAGATATATTCCCCCCTCTCACTGGTTACCAAAGTCACTAAGTCTGTGTCTAAAATATGAGGTTAATAAAGTTCTTGATGTACCTGCATAGAATAAAACAATATAACATGCATATACAATAATTCCAAGTACAAATATGATAATAGGACCAAAATAGACAATGGACAGTGAAAATAAGTGCTAGATGATATAAAATTGTAGTAGTTAATAACTTTACAACGACAATTGATAAAATGTAACAACTATAACAAATACTCTTAGAATTGCTTGAAAAGACAGTAAACAAATAACATTTACTAGGCAGAATGATAATCAAATGTCATACGCAACTTCTGAAGTGTTTATCTAGTATTCAAAGTCAATTATGGAGAAAATTTGTTGCATTTAGATGGTTGTAGCAGTCATTTATAACAACAACAAATAAGTTAATGATCTAGGATAAACTAGCGTTAGAAATAGTTAGTAAAATCTTAGGAGAAAAGTGTTTGAGTGTTTAATCAATCCTTCAACAAGAGAGAGGCGAGAACTAGTGCCTTCTAGGGCTTATGGACTCAAGTGGATGGCTTCTTCAAAGGCTACAAATCAATTTTTATAATGCACAAAAGTCTAAGAGGGTGAATTCATAGGAGAAGTAGTAACTTAAATCCCCCTATACATTTACCTCAAGAAACAAGATACTAGGGTGTAGGCAATTCTAGGCCCTAGCACCTTTCTCTCCTTAGGCTTCTTATGGGATAAAACTTAGGCAAAGATAACTAGGTCAAAACCTTAGAGTGCTAGCAATTTAGAACTCTAGGGTTTCACTAGTCACTAGATCAATTCACTGAAAAGCTTGTAGAAAGTAAGAAAGTAGCAATTTAAGTTCCTTACTTCAAGCATTAAGTGTACCATGCAATTTCATAATATTGTATGAGAAAATAAAACCATACATAAACCATTCAATAGATGACGAAAAATGCAGATTTTACTTACTTGAACCAAGAATAATCATGAAAATACCATGCAAGATCACCATAAAAACTTCCAAGATTGATCCAACTTACAGAAATTAGCCTTATACAAGAGTGTGCCTCACAATTTCAGACCTCTCCTCTTGTATGAGAAGTTGTGATGTAAAAATGAATGTACTTTGTGTTTATATATACAAAATCTTTGACCTTTAATTAATTTTAGGTCAAAATAAGGCCAACCCGGCCAATTTACAAATAAATTCAAATTTGACATAAATAAAATTAATTAGCATCTAAAGACACCTCCAAGGCTGAAATCATGCCCTCCTAGTGTGACGTTGAGGCCCCAAGGTGGCATGATGATCCTAAAAGGTATGGAACTTGGCCTCCAAAGGCCCCAGATGAAGCCCAAACGTGCCACTAGGCTCATAAATGCCTCCAAAATGAAAACCTGAGCTTTGGATGGTGTCCAAGGTCATGATGGTGACATCCTGGGCTTTCAAGGGCCAACGTCCATGTGGAAGAGAAATATGCCCCTAGGCCTAGGTCTGTCAGGGTGCCTCCAAAGGAGACATCCTTCTTTTTTGTTGGTGCAAATATTCAATGTCTTCTTACCCCTGTCTGGGGTTACAACATCCATCTGTGGGATTTAATTAAGGTCCGAGCGAATCATTCCCTCATGTGTTCCTGTCCACTAGGAAAATCCCTGCAACAACAACATGTATGCCCTCCAGGGGTTCATAAGTCACAGGGATCATAAAATGTAAATCACATCCAATAATCAAATTACCCAAACCTGTGCATCAAGCCCCCCTTTAACCCAGACAAATGCTCAAAGACGTTATGTAATTTGACAAGTTAGGTTTGGAGAAGTTCTTAGGGCGTCCTATTGGGCTAACCTCTTTTAAGTTTGGGGTGTTTCCCATGTGGGATCTAGTCCATATTATGTAACTATATGAGGTGGTGATCCAGATGGATGTCGGTGGCCTCCCACCTATTCCAATTGGTTCATTTTGGCAGTTTTCCAGTTTGACAGTTTTTTGTTTTCCTAGTTTTTAGATCCCTAACTTACGGGGCCGTTTTGAGGCCCTAAAAATTGTTTTTAGGGCTCTCCATAGTCAGATAGACCTTTCCAACGGGCTATCATGCGCCTAAAACAAATATCGTATGCAAAATTTATGACCCCGAGAAGTTAATGTACTAACTTACCCAAACGAGGCCCACATGACTTTTGGTGCTACATCTCCTAGGGTTAGGTTTTTGGATGTCTAGGATTTTTGACATTCCTATTTATTGTAAAAATGCCTCCAGAGCCTCATTGTAATCATATTCTTGCGAATGAGATCAACCGTCACATCTCTTCTCAGAGATAAGATGCCACCATTCCAGCAAGCCTGTTTTCCGCTGCATTTTACAGTTTCAGCGTATTTCCTTATTGAATAGAAAACCAGTTTTACTGTATCTCTGTTATTATGTGTTAAGCATCTTTTAATAATATGTATTCATTTCGTTCTTCTCATAAAATATGAATCAGTGGTATCAGAGCGGTCTGCTCCTTGTCATCTTAATGCATGTCCCCAATGAGGTCAAGGTACAAAGAATTGGGTCTCGAGCTTGTTTCTCTTGAGGACAAAATCTCTCACACGCCCAAAAGACCTCTCATGGAAGGAGAAAAGAAACATGAAGGGACAGTAGATCCTTTCGAAATGTTGCTTGAGGAAGCCCTCATGCAACAGAGGAATGAGATGATGGATAGTTTCACACTAAAGTCCTTCGTCGACTACCAACAAGCGATGCATCTTCCTCGAGAGGAGGTGTCTCCCCCTTCAAGGTACAAATCAACTTCAATATTCCTATATTTGAAGGTCAAATATATGCAGATGTTGTAAACAAGTGGTTGAATCTACTAGAAGGGTATTTGTTTGTCCATAACTTTTCAAATAGAGAAAAAATT
This sequence comes from Picea mariana, assembly GCA_032191745.1. Lineage (NCBI taxonomy): Eukaryota > Viridiplantae > Streptophyta > Pinopsida > Pinales > Pinaceae > Picea > Picea mariana. The sequence goes on along the minus strand of JASDQU010504470.1, from coordinate 83,683 downwards.
ACTTTTGCGCTCCTCAAAGTCGTTCCCCATGTAAAATATTGGTGGGAAAATTTCTATGAGAAAAAGGAAATAGAGGAACCCTCATTATTTACAATCATGGCCACCTCGGAATCCTTTAGGGATTCTATTAAGGAAAAATACTACCTTGTTGGAAGTTTTGACGACGTGTATACCAAATGCACCAAAATGCGGCAAGAAAGAGACCAAGCAATGCCAGATTTCACAAATATCTTCCATACCCTGTGCACCAAGCTGGGTATCGAAGATTCAGAGAAAAATTTGGTGCTCAATTATCGCGGTGCTCTACATAGATACATCCATACCGAAATGGATTTTTTGGACATCTCTTCCTTGGGCACAGCCTATCGGTATGCCGTCAAAATCAAGCAGAAGCTCAAACAAAAGACGCAAAAATTTGAGCCTAGGAACCTCGCACAACAATATCCAGGAAAGGGCAGCCCCAAACTACAGAACAAAGGACACAACAAAGATGGACAGTATTAGGACAACCAGTCCAAGACACAAGAAAAGAAGGACATCATAAAGACAAAGAAGGATACTAGGAAGTGGTGCAACTTCCATAAGAGCCCTTGGAATAACACTGATGATTGTCACTCAAAGCAGTCGCTGGTGGCCGAAGTGAAAGCCTCTTAATCAGATGCAGGTTTTGACTCTAAGTTAGAACCAGAAAGGGGAAGATAGATCATTGACGTGGAACCCAATGCCACTATTTCTACCACCAAGCTTTAGCCTAGTGAACTAGACAAGCCAGAAGAAGGTGAGCGCCTTTTCCATTCACAGATGTGGGTAAAAGGCACCCTGCTACACTTCATCATTGATAGTGGTAGCCAGAAGAACCTCATCTCACTGGAGGTCATCAAACAACTAACCCTGCCAACAACATTGTACCTACATCCCTACACCATTGGACGACTCCTCCAAGGAAGCGATCTCCGCATCAGCCAATAGTGTCGACTGTCGTACGACATCAAGCCCTTCAAAGACAAGGTATTGTGTGATGTTGCTCCTCTTGAAGTTTGTAATGTTCTTTTGGGCCAACCTTATTTACGGAAAAGTCATGATGTATGGAGTCTAGGCCTCGTAGTGTTATTATTACTTTGAATAGGAAATTGTACAGGATACCTGAGGCAGTCCCTCCTAGTGCTATTTCCTTGATCTTTGCCAAGCAATGCAGGAAGGTCATATCTTAGACTAGGAAATTTGTCTTCTTCATGATTCACTCTTAGAGTAAGCAAAAGATCGTAGCCACATCCAGGGCCTCTGCGGCCGATCTCTCCACACAATAGAAGCAAGTGAATAAGGTCGTGGAAGAATAGTCGGATATCTTCTCCTCTCCTATCAGGGTACCTCTACATTGCCAGGTCAAGCATACCATCGATCTGACCCCAGGTGCACTACTACCCAATGGGCCGGTATACTGCCGCTCTCTGTTATAAAACGAGGAGATCAAGAGTCAGATCCAAGAACTTCTCCACAAGGGGAACATCCATCCCAGCTCATCACCTTGTGGGAGCCCAATCGTATTGGTGCAGAAGAAAGACGGGACCTAGTGACTCTGCATTGATTACTGGCCCCTGAATAAAATCACAGTCCGGAACTGGTACTCGATTCCCTGAATCGACGACCTCCTTGATCAGATCACGGGGGCCAAATACTTTAGTAACATTGATCTGAAGTCTGGCTACCACCAGGTCCCAATAGAGCAAACAGATGTATGGAAGATCGCCTTCAAGTCAAAAGAAGGTCTTTTTCAATGGTTGGTCATGCCCTTTGGTTTGACAAATTCTCCAACAAATTTTATGAGGATGATGGATGATATCCTGGGACCTTTCAGTAGTAATTTTGTAGTGGCATATCTGGATGAAATCCTCATCTACAACAAGACTTGGGCGGAATGCTTGCAGCATATTCAGCAGGTTCTGCACACCCTGTGGTAGCACAAACTATATGAAAACTTGGAAAAATGCTCCTTTAGCATGGACAGGGTCCATTACTTAGGCTACATTGTTGATCAACATGGTGTGCATGTGGATCCATCCAAGATATAGGTCATCCGTGACTGGCCAGCCCCAACCACACTCACTAAGCTTCGAAGCTTCTTGGGCCTTGCCAATTTCTATCGCACGTTTGTGTTTGGATTCTCTCATATCGCATGGGCCCTCAGCCAAGTAACCAGAGGTGGCGGTAAGGAAACATTTGTGTGGGGTATGTCCAAACAATAAGACTTCGATGACTTGAAGCAGTGTTTGTTCTCATCCCCAGTACTTTCATTACCAGTCCTGCAACATCCTTTTTAGATCAAGACAGATGCTTCAGACTATGTTGTGGGCATCGTTCTCACTCAACACGACCACCCCATGGAATATCATAGTGAGACACTATCTGATGTTGTTTGTAAGTAACCTACTTACAAAAAAGAAATGTACTCCATTGTGCAAGCCTGCCACCAATGGAGACATTGCATTCTGGGGAAAGAGACAGTCATCCACACTGATCACAAGCCACTATAATTCATGTAGACCCAAGTCAAATTATAGAATGACCGCCATCAAAAGTGGTCCACATGCTTACAACAATTCCACCTAAACATCAAGTATAAAATAGAAATTACCAACCAAGATGTTGATTGGCTCAGTCGACCTCCATTTGTAGCACTCACCACGGTGCTAGACTCTTGCGACCAGGAGACCTCTGGATGGCCCCACCTCTATGAGACAGACAATTAATTCTCCACCACCTACCAAATATTGGGAGAAAAATCAGTGGTCGTTAATTTCCATCTTCAGGATGGGATGTTGTGTCATCTGGGCCATCGTTGTGTTCCATCAAGGGAGCACACGAAGCTAATTTGGGAATCTCGCTACAGTCAGGTGGCAGGACACTTTGGCATCGAAAAGACTATGGCAGTGCTGCAGAAACATTTCTACTAGCCGAAACTTCGACAGGATGTCGGCAAGTAGATCAAGTCCTGCACTGCCTGCGCTATTTCCAAACCGACCACTAAAAAATAGGGCCTGTACACCCCTCTTCCAACTCCTGACAAGCCATGGGAATCCATCTCAATGGACTACATGTCGGGCCTCCTGTCCACCAAGAGGGGCAATGACTGTGTTTTTGTGGTTGTTGATCTCTTTTCGAAGATGGCGATTATGGCCGCCTGCAAGAAGAACATCACCGCAGAGGCCACTGCCAGGCTATTCTTTGAATGCGTCTGGGTAAAATTTGGGATCCCACAAACCATTGTCTCATATCGGGATAGCCGTTTCCTCAGCACATTCTGGTCAAGCCTTTGGTCACTGCTAGATACCAAGCTCACCAAATCCACTGTTTTCCACCCCTGGATAGATGGCCAAACTGAGGTTGTCAATCAGATGATCGTACATATCCTGAGCATGTACAATTCCAAGCACCCCCGCACATGAGATGAGAGTCTTCCCTATGTCCAACATAGCTACAACCGAGCCCTGCATAGATCAACTGGCCACAACCCCTTTCAGATGGGGTTGGGATTCCAACCTTTGGGCCCCATGGATGTTTCACTACCTCTGGCGACCACCTCAACCAACTCATCCCTGCTCCACCAGAAGCTGACAAAGCCACCCAGTTCATTGAGTGGATCTAGTAAATCTACCAACAGGGTTAGGATATTTTATAGAAGTCCAATGCCAAGTACAAGAAGTGCCATGATCAACATCGGGTGCCACATATGTTTCAGGTGGGCGAAAAAGTTTGGTTGCACTTGTAGAAAGAATTCCTTAAAGGGCCCCATCAGAATCTTTGCCCACTCCGATATGGGCCATACACCATCACCAAGGTTGTGGGTGACAATGTTTTGGTGCTCAACATTCCCCCTTTCCTTGGCCTGAACCCAATCTTCAACATGGCTCCCTTCGGCCATATTTCCCACCATTATTGGACACCTTAGAGATAGCAGAGCAGTTGACACCAATATTTATCAACCCTGAATGCATGAAAAAAACATCCAATGATCAGATTGTGGACACACAGATCAAGGGAGCCTGACAGCAAAGGATCCAACTTTATCGAGTTGTCAAAGCAGGGCAGCTCCTGCACCAAGGCAAGTGGCTCACCCGGGGCCAAATTCAACAAAAATTTCCTCATCTGATGGGGGAACTCAACACAATGGAGACCATTTATTCCTAAGAGGGTAGGATTGATCCAGATGGATTTTGGTGGCCTCCCACCTATTTCAGCTGGTTCATTTTGGCAGTTTTTGTTTTCCTAGTTTTCGGCTCCCTGACTTGCAGGGCCGTTTTGAGGCCCTAAACAACGTTTTTAGGGCTCACCATAGTTGGAGATGATCATTGATAAATATCAACAAAATGTGCATTTCTCGGATACACCTTTACAATGGGCTATCATGCACCTAAAATAGAGATTGTATGCAAAAGTTACGACCTTGGGAAGTTGATCTACTAACTTACTCAAACGGGGCCCATATGACTTTTGGCGCTTCATCTCCTAGGGTTAGGTTTTTGGATGTCTAGGGTTTTTGACATTCCTATTTATTATAAAAATTCCTTCAGAGATTCATTGCAATCGTCTTCTTGTGAATGAGCGCAACCATCACATCTCTTCTCAGAGATAAGCCACCACCATTCCAGCAAGCCTGTTTTCCGCTGCATTTTATAGTTTCAACTTATTTCCTTATTGAATAGAAAACCAGTTTTACTATATCTCTGTTATTCTGTGTTAAGCATATTTTAATAATCTATATGCATTTCATTCTACTCATAAAATCTAGATCAATGGTATAAGAGTGGTCTACTCCTTGTTGTCTTAATGCATGTCCCAAACGAGGTCAAGGTACAAAGAATTGGGTCTCGATCTTGTTTCTCTTGAGGACACAAGCTCTTGCACGCCCAAACGACCTCTCATGGCAGGAGAAAAGAAATATGACAGGACATGACATCCTTTCAAAATATATCTTGAGAAATCCTTCACACAACAGAGGAATGAGATGATGGATAGTTTCGCGCAAATCCTTTGGTGGCTACCAATAGGCGACGTATCTTCGAGCAGAGGTGTCGCCCCCTTCAAGGTACAAATCAACTTCGATATTCCTATATTTGAAGGTCAGATAGACACAAATGTTGTAGACAAGTGGTTGAATCTACTAGAAGGTTATTTTTCTATCCATAACTTTTCAAATACAAAAAAATTACTTTTGTGCTCCCCAAAGTCATTCCCCATGTCAAAGATTGGTGGGAAACTTTCTGCGAGCAAAAGGAAATAGAGGAACCCTCATTATTTATAGTCATGGCCACCTGGGAATCCTTTAGGGATGATATTAAGGAGCAATACTACCCTGTCAGAAGTTATGACGACTTGTATACCAAATGGACCACACTGTGGCAAGAAAGAGACAAAGCAATGCCAGATTTCACAAATATCTTCCATACCCTGCACACCAAGCTAGGTATTGAAGATTCAGAGTGACATTTGGTGATCAAGTATTGCAGTGCTCTACATAAATACATCGAGACCGAAATGGAGTTCTTGGACATCTCTTCCTTGGGTGCGACCTATCGATATGCCATCAAAATCGAGTAGAAGATCAAACAAAAGATGAGACAATTTGAGTCTGGGAACCCCTCGCAGCAAAAACCAGGAAAGGGCAGCCCCAACCTAAAGAAAAAAGGACACAACAAAGATGGACAGTATGAAGACAACATGTCCAAGACACAAGCAAAGAAGGACACCAAAAAGACAAAGAAGGATACCGGGAAGTGGTGCAACTTCCATAAGAACCCTTGGCATAACACTGTTGATTGCCGCTCAAAGCAGTCTCTGGTGGACGAAGTGAAAACCTTTCAATCAGATGTGGGTTCTGACTCTAATTCAGAACTAGAAAGGGGAAGACATATCGTTGATGAAGAACCCAATGCCACCGTTTCTATGACCAAGCTCCAGCCTAGTTAACCAGATGAGCCAGAAGAAGGCGAGTGCCTTTCCCCTTTGCAGATGTGGGTAAAAGGCACCCCGTTGCACTTCATCATTGATAGAGGTAGTTAGAAGAAACTCATCTCAGTAGAGTTCATCAAGTGTCTGGCCCTACCGACAATGCCGCACCCACAACCCTACACCATTGGATGGCTCCACCAAGGAAGCAATCTCCACGTCAGCCAACAGTGTCGACTGTCGTACGACATCAAGCCCTTCAAAGACGAGGTATTGTGTGATGTTTCTCCTCTTTGTGTTTGTAATGTTCTTTTGGGCCAACCTTATTTATGGAAATGTCATGTTGTATATGAGTCTAGGCCTCATAGTGTTATTATTAATTTGAACAAGAAATTGTACAGGATACCCGAGGCAGTCCCTCCTAGTGTTATTTCCTTGATCTCTGCCAAGCAATGCAGAAAGTTCATCTCTCAGACTGGTAAATTTGTCTTCTTCGTGATTCGCTCTCAGAGTAAGCGAAATATCGCAGCCACATCTAGGGCCTCTGCAGCCGATCTCTCCCCACAACAGAAGCAAGTGGATAAGGTCATAGAAGAATACTCAGATATCTTCTCCTCTCCTACCAGGGTACCTATGCACTGTCAGGTCAATCATCCCATGGATCTTACCCCAGGCACACCGCTACCCAATGGGTTGGTCTACCACTGCTCTCTATTAGAAAATGAGGAGATCAAGAGGTAGATCTAAGAACTGCTCCATAAGGGGCACATCTGTCCCATCTCATCGCCTTGTGGGAGCCTAATCATACTGGTACAGAAGAAAGACGGGACCTGGCGACTCTGTATTAATTATCGGGCCCTGAATAAAATCACAGTCCAGAACCAGTACTCGATTTCTTGAATCGACGACCTCCTTGATCAGCTCACCGGGGCCAAATACTTCAGTAAGATTGATCTAAAGTCTGGCTACCACCAAGTCCCAATAAAACAAAAAAATGTATGGAAGATTGCCTTCAAGTCAAAAGAAGGTCTTTTTCAATGGTTGGTCATGCCCTTTGGTTTGACAAATTCTCCAACAACGATGGACGATATCCTATGACCTTTCACTAGTACTTTTGTTGTGGTGTATCTAGATGACATCCTCATCTACAACAAGACATGGGTGGAACAGTTTGAGAATATTCAGCAGGTTATGCACACCCTACGACAACACAAACTATATGCAAACTTGGAAAAATTATCCTTCGGCATGGACAAGGTCCATTACTTAGGCTACATTGTTGATCAGCATGGTGTGCATGTGGATCCAGCCAAGATATAGGTGATCCATTACTGGCCAGCCCCAACCACACTCACTGAGCTTCGGAGCTTCTTGGGCCTCGCCAATTTCTATACCAGGTTCGTGTTGGGATTCTCCCATATCACATGGGCCCTCAACCAAGTAACCAGGGGTGGTGATAGGGAAAAATTTGTGTGGGGAATGTCCCAAAAACAAGCCTTCAATGACTTGAAGCAACGTTTGTGCTCATCCCCAGTACTTTCATTATCGGACCTACAACATCCCTTTGAGATCGAGACATATGATTCAAGCTATGATGTGGGTGTCATTCTCACTCAACACGGCCTCCCCGTGGCATATCATAGTGAGAAACTATCAGATGTTGATCGTAAGTACCCTTCCTATGACAAATAAATGTATTCCATTATGCAAATTTTCCACTAGTGGAGACATTGCATTCTGGGGAAGGAGACAGTCATCCAAACTGATCAAAAGCCACTACAATTCATGCAGATCCAAGGAAAATTGCAGAATGACTGCCATCAGAAGTGGTCCACATTCTTACAACAATTCCACCTCAACATCAAGTATAAAACATGAAGTACCAACCAAGTTGATGATTGCCTCCGACTGCCATTCACGACACTCACCACGGTGCTAGACTCTTGCGGCCATGAGACCTCCGGATGGCCCCACCTCTATGAGACAGACCCTGACTTCTCCACCACTTACCAAATGTTTGGAGAAAACTCAGTGGTCGCTAATTTTCATGTTTAGGATGGGTTGTTGTGCCATCTGGGCCATCTCTATATTCCATTAAGCGAGTATGTGAAGCTGATTTGGGAATCTCACTACAATCGGGTGGTAGGACACTTTGGCGTCAAAAAGACAGTGGCAGTGCTCCAGAAACATTTCTACTGGCCGAAACTTCGACAGGATATCGGCAAGTATATCAGGTCCTGCACTGCCTGTGATATTGCCAAGCCGACTATTAGCGCCAATTCTTGCAAGGGGGTGTTTCTCTCCGATTTCAGGCCCTTAATGTAAACGCGTAGAAATGGGGTTTAAAAACCCATCAAATGTGTTTTATTCAAAGGCCACAGTCATGAGCGCCAAGCGCAACACACAGAAGGAGTCCATTTTGGGCTTAAAATCAAGTGAGCAGGCATTTTGTTTTCAATTGCGAGGATCCATAGATGGAACAGATCGACGATCATCAGGAAAACCCGAAACGCGAAATGTAAAAGCCCCCCAGGAGTTGTTTCGGCATTCCGGCTACCGGGACTTTGAAAGACAAGGGGTCGCTTCTCCTCTGCATCGGGAAACCCCAAAACACGGAATGCGAAAGGCCATTTCAGCATTTCGACTATCGAAACTTCAAAAGATAGCGGGTCTGTCTTCCACTGCATCGGGAATCGCCGAAACCCGAAACGCGAAATGTAAAATCCCCCTAGGAGTCATTTCGGCATTCTGGTTACCAGTACTTTGAAAGACAAGGGGTCGCTCCTCCTCTGCATCGGGAAACCCCGAAACGTGAAATGTGAAAATCCGTTTTGGCATTTCGGCTACCAGAACTTCAAAAGACAGGGGGTCTCTCTTCCACTGCATCGAGAATTGCCGAAACCCGAAATGCGAAATTTAAAAGCCCCCCAGGAGTCGTTTCGGCATTTCAGCTACCGGGACTTTGAAAGACAAGGTGTCGCTCCTCCTCTACATCGGGAAACCCCAAAACGTGAAATGCGAAAATTCGTTTCGACATTTCGGCTACCAGAACTTCAAAAGACAGGGGGTCTCTCTTCCACTGCATCGGGAATCGCCGAAACCCGAAACACAAAATGTAAAGGCCCCCTTGAGGAAAATTGCATGGCCCTGTGGTTACATTAATAGTGAAACCTGAAGAAATGAAGGCTAGCCCCCAAGCTTTGGAAAACCGACACGTGGTCACTTTCTATGTATTCAGTCTCGTCCACCCTCCATGGAAGAAGCAGTGAATGAATATTGAGAAGGTGGTTGAGACCTCAACTCAACCCATAAGTGGAAGGCATGGGAAGGATCAGAAGTAGTCAGTTCAAGGCACTCCAATGGATAGTTTCCCTGCAGAAGCCATGTCGTCTGAAGCAGTGTCAGACAAGAAGCTGTGTGTATAGTCTGAAGGAAGATCATGCGCACGTAAATCCTTAAATGAGGTAGCTCAGCTACCCTCATGGGGCCAAGGAGGTGAATTTCTCAATGTATATATACTCAGTTTTTGATATTTCGTAAGGATGGATGGTAAAGCAGAGCTCCTGACTGTAATGTTTTAATGAAGCACTGGTTTTCCTGGCTGTGTATCTGTATATGAAATTTCCTTTTTTAATGTAAGGCAACTCTCTTTTTCATCTTGTTTCGATCTCAAACTGAAAGGATTCATGATTGAATGATTCACATGAATCGTCATGACTGTGCTATGATAAAGGATTTATTATAGCTCTGTTACATTCTTTTAGTGTTTCTGCTTTTGTATATAAGAAGTTCTTGTGTTCAAAGTTTTCTTTTACAGGCTATTGGAAGCTCGATGCCCACAACAGCCCTTCACATTTCCTCAAAGAAGTCTTCCTCCTACTCACCCTTATTACAACTTACTGCCTGAAATTGAACCAAGAACTCATCTTCTTGTGTACGCCTAGCCTAGTTTCTGAGTTAGAATGATATTGTTCTGAGTTTACTTCCATTCATCACCCTTTATCAACAAATAGTGACATAAACTGATGGGCCTCAGGCTTACTCCTGCTGCAATCTAGGAGTGACTTCTGACACCAACACCGACCACTAAGAAACAGGGCATGTACACCCCTCTGCCTACTCCTGACAAGCCATGGGAATCCGTCTCAATGGACTACATGTCGGGCCTCTCGTCCACCAAGAGGGGAAATGACTGTGCCTTTGTGGTTGTTGATCACTTTTCCAAGATGGCAATTATGGTCACCTGGAAGAAGAACATCACCACAGAGGCCACTGCTAGGATATTCTTTGAACACATCTAGGTTAACTTTGGGATCCCAAAATCCATTGTCTCAGATCGTGACAGTCGGTTCCTCAACACATTATGGTTGAGCCTCTGGTCAATGTTAGATACCAAGCTCACCAAATCCACTACCTTCCACCCCCAGACAGATGACCAAACTGAGGTCATCAATCGGATGATCGTACATATCCTACGCATGTAGAATTCCAAGCATCCCAACAAATGGGATGAGAGTCTTCCCTATGTCCAGCATAGCTACAACCAAGCCCTGCATATCTCAACTAGCCACAACCCCTTTCAGGTGGGGTTGGGATTCCAACCATTGGGCCCCATGGATGTTGCACTACCCCTGGCGACCACCTCGACCAACTCTTCCCTTACTCCACTAGAAGCTGACAAAGCCACCCAGTTCATTGAGCGAATCTAGCACATCCGCCAACAAGTTCAGGATATTTTACAGAAGTCTGTTGCTAGGTACAAGCAGCGCCATGATCAACACCGGGTGCCACATAAGTTTCAGGTGGGCGACAAATTTTTGTTGCACTTGCAGAAAGAATGCCTTACAGGGCCCCATCAAAAGCTTCACCCACTCTGGTATGGGCCATACACAATGATTTTGCGCTCAACATTCCCCCTTTCCTTGGCCTATACCCAGTCTTCAACGTGGCTCTCCTTCGGCCATATTTCCCACCATTATTGGACACCTCGGAGATAGTAGAGCAGTTGACACCAATAGATCTCAACCCTAACTACATGAAACATGAATCCAATTATCAGATTGTGGACACATAGATCGAGGGAACCCAACAACAAAGGATCCATCTTTATCGAGTTGTCAAAGCAAGGCAGCTCCTGCACCAAGGCAAGTGGCTCACCCGGGGCCAAATTTAGCAGAAATTTCCTCATCCGATGGCGGAACTCAACACAATGGAGACCATTTCTTCCTAAGGGGGGAGGATTGATCTAGATGGATGTCGGTGGCCTCCCACCTATTCCAACTGGTTCATTTTGGCATTTTTTGAGTAGGGCAGTTTTGTTTTTCCTAGTTTTCGGCTCCCTGACTTGTGGGGCTGTTTTGAGGCTTTAAACAACGTTTTTAGGGCTCACCATAGTTGGAAATGACCTTTGATAAATATCAAAAAAATGTTTAGTCCTCAGATAGACCTTTGCAACAGGATATCGTGCGCCTAAAACGGATATCGTATGAAAAAGTTACGACCCCGAGAAGTTGATGTACTAACTTGCCAAAATGGGGCCGACATGACTTTTGGCGCTTCATTTCCTAGGGTTAGGTTTTTGGATGTATGGGGTTTTTGACATTCCTGTTTATTGTAAAAAGGCCTTCAGAGCCTCATTGTAATCATATTCTTGTGAATGAGCACAATTGTCACATCTCTTCTCAGAGATAAGTTGCCAACATTCCAGCAAGCATGTTTTCTGCTGCATTTTACAGTTTCAGCGTATTTCCTTATTGAATAGAAAACCAGTTTTATTGTATCTTTGTTATTCTGAGTTAAGCATCTTTTAACAATCTATATTCATTTTTTTTTCTCATAAAATCCTTATTAGTGGTATCAGAGCATTCTTCTCCTTGTCGTCTTAATGCATGTCCCCAATGAGATCAGGGTACAAAGAATTGGGTCTCGAGCTTCTTTCTCTTGAGGACAAAATCTCTCGCACGCCCAAACGACCTCTCATGGAAAGAGAAAATAAATATGATGGGACATGATATCCTTTCAAAATGTTTCTTGAGGAATCCCTCACGCAACAGAGGAATGCGATGATGGATAGTTTCTCGCAAATCCTTCGGCAACTACCAACAGGCGATGCATCTTCCTCGAGCGGAGGTGTCAACCCCTTCAAGGTACAAATCAACTTCGATATTCATATATTTGAAGGTCATATAGACAAAGATGTTGTAGACAAGTGGTTGAATCTACTAGAAGGGTATTGTTCTTTCCATAACTTTTCAAATAGAGAAAAAATTACTTTTGCGCTCCTCAAAGTCATTCCCCATGTCAAAGATGGGTGGAAAAATTTCTGTGAGCAAAAGGAAATAGAGGAACCCTCCGGGGCCATGCTCAAGTCATTCGGCTCTCAATACTCCATGTCTAGAACCTGTGGGCCTCGAGACATGATCTCCTTAGTTATCCCTAGGGTAGGTGATAACAGTGCCAAGGGATTTTATGGTATTCACACCACTTTCCCATGTCCTTCTTTGACTTCTCATTACCCTTCTTGGGTTGCGGCTTCGACTGGTTGTCCCGAGAGTGGCCATATTTTCTATGCACCTTTTTTGGTGGGTTAGGACCACCATTTCCTTGCTTCGACTATGAGGAATTTGCGGATCCAAACTCTTTCCTCTTCTGCTTAAATTTATTCTCGATCTTGAAATCATATCTATAAGCCGCACCTAATGATGCGACGGCCTTAAACTCAATTTCTGTTTGAATGTATCTGTCCAAACATTCATAGTATTTGAGCACCATATGTCATTCAGAGTATTTGATACCCAATTTGGTGCACATAGTGTGAAAAATATTGGTGAAATCTGGTATTGTTTGGTCTCTTTATTGACGCAGCGTGGTCCATCTTGTGTATCGGTCCTCGTAGCTTCCAATAGGGTAGTATTGTTCTTTAATGGCATGCTTGAAGGAATCCCAGGTGGGGGAGACCGAAAATATTGTAGATTCCTCTGTGGCCTTTGCTCAGAGTATGTATCCCACTAGTCCTTAACATGGGGGACGACCTTGAGGACTGCAAAAATAATCTTTTCCCTATCGGAAAAATTGTGGACCGAAAAATACCCTTTGAGCATATTCAACCATTTATCTACAACATCCACATCTATCAGTGCTTCAAATAATGGAATATCAAAATTTACTTGCACCTTGAAGGGGGTTTTGTGGCCGCTTGATGAAGATGCGTCTCATGTGGGCAACCACCGAAGGATCTGTACAAAGTTGTCCATCATCTCGTTCCTTTGTCGCGCAAGGGATTCCTCAAGAAACATTTTAAAAGGATCTCCTACTCCATCATCTTTCTTCTCGTCCCCCATGAGTTGCAGTCAGGTTCGGCATGACCGATCTTGTAAAGGCTCGACTGGTTCGAGTCCCAACTTCTTGTACCCAGATCTTGTCGAGGACATGCACAAAGAAAAACAAATGAAGAGCAATCTGTTCTGATACCATTGATCCAGATTTATGAGCGGAACAAAATGAATAACAGATTGAATACCATAACACATAGATACAAAGAACTGTAGAAGATATCTAGTGAAAAATAACTTCTATTGAATAAATAAAATAGGATGAAACTGTAAAATTGCAGAACTAAAACAACTTGCTCGAATGGTGGTAGTTATCTCTAAGAAGAGATGTGGATGCTACGCACATCTGTCTGAGAATAATGATTACAATGAGGTTCCAGAGGCATTTTTAACATTACTCATGAATGGAAAAACCATATACATCCAAAAACCTAACCCTAGGAGATGAAACACCAAAAGTTATGTGGGCCCCGGTGGGTAAGTTGGCACCTCAACTTCCCAAGGTCGTATCTTTTGCATACGACCTCCATTTTAGGCGCGTGATAGCACGTTGGAAAGGTATTTTTAAGAACTAAAAATTATTCCATTAAAATGTGACTCCGTCTACAATTTGATTGTGTCAAGCCAAAAAAGCATTGTTTAGGGCCCCAAAACGGGCTTGGAAGTACAGAAAGATGTACTGACATGAAAACTTTCAAAATAAGCCAGTTGGATTAGGTGGGAGGCCACCAATCTCCACCTGGAAACTGTATAGGGCCTTAGACAGCCCCATAAGTGTAGAACCCACAATTACAAATAAGTACAAAAGAACATGCTGGAAAAACTATCAAGAGGAGTCAGTTGGAATAGGTGGGTGGCCACCAATATCCACCTGGATCAATAAGTTAGTAAATCAACTTCCTAGGGACGTAACGTTTGCATACGATCTTCGGTTGGTGCACACGATAGCTTGTTGGAAAGGTATCGAAGAGGAGCTTCATTTTGAGGGCTCAATCATGATTATAACTATCAATGAGGTGCCCGATTGTGAAAAAACATCTTTTAGGCCCTCAAAATGGCCCCAGAAGTTTAGGACCTGAAAAACTGCTAAAAATAATAAATTGCCAAAAAAATATTATGAGCCAGGTTGAATAGGTGGGTGGCCGTTGATATCCTCTTGAATCAATCCTCCTCCCTTAGGAAGAAATGGTATCCATTGCATTGATTTCCCCCATCAGATGAGGAAATTTCCGTTGAATCTGGCCCTAGGTGAGCCACTTGCCTTGGTGCAGGAGCTGCCCTACTTTGACAACCTGATAAAGCTAGATCCTATGCTGGCGAGTTCCCTTGACCTAAGTGTCCATGATATGATTAGTGGATTCTTGTTCCATGTAGTCAGGATTGAGATTTGTTGGTGTCAACTGTTCTTCTATCTCTGAGGTGTCCAGTAATGGTGGAAAAGATGGTCGAAGGAGGTCCACATTGAACACTGGGTGCAAGCCAAGGAAGGGGGTAATTTTGAGCTCAAAATCATTGTCACCCATAGACTTGGTGATGGCTTAAGGTCCATAAGGGATTGGATGAAGCTTTCGATGAAGCACTATAAGGCGTTATTTCTATAAGTGCAACCAAACTTTGTCTCCCACCTGAAATTGGTGTGGCACCCGATGTTGATCATGGTGTCTCTTGTACTTGGCATTGGACTTCTGTAAAATATCCTAAACTTGTTGGTGGATGTGTTGGTTCTTCTCAATGAACCGGGTGGCTTTGTCAACTTCATTGGGAGTATGCGATGAGTCTACCTGGGTGGCCGCAAGGGGTAGTGCAACATCCATGGGATCCAATGGTTGAAATTCCAACCCCACCTGAAAGGGGTTGTGGCCGGTTGAGATATGTATGGCTTTGTTGTAGTTGTGTTGAACATAAGGAAGACTCTCATCCCAAGTGTGGGGGTGCTTGGATTTGTACATGCGTAGTATGTGCACGATCATCTGGTTGATGACCTTGGTGTGGCCATCCATTTGGGGGTGGAAGGCAGTGGATTTGGTTAGATTGGTGTCCAGTAGTGACCAAAGGCTTGACCAAAATGTGTTGAGGAAATGGTTGTCTCGATATGAGATAATAGTTTGTGGGATCCCAAAGTGTACCCACACTCTTTCAAAGAAAAGCTTGGAAGTGGCCTCCGTTGTGATGCTCTTCTTGTTGGCGGCCAAAATCACCATCTTGGAAAAGTGATCAACAACCACAAAAACACAGTCATTTCTCCACTTGGTGGATGGAAGGCCTGACATGTAGTCCATTGAGATGGATTCCAAGGGCCTATCAGGAGTAGGCATAGGAGTGTACATGACTTGTTTTTTATTTTCCGTTTTGGAAATAGCGAAGGCAATGTAGGACCGGATAAACTTGATAACATCATGTCGAAGTTTCAGCCAGTAGAAATGTCGTTGCAACATTGTTTTTGTATTTTCCACATTGAAGTGTCATTCCATCTGACTGTAGTGGGCTTCCCAAATCAACTTCGCACATTTGCTTGATGGAACACAGAGATGGCCCAGATGGCACAACAACCCGTCCTGAAGATGGAAATTAGTGATAGTTGTGTTTGCGCCCAACATCTGGTAGGTGTTGGTGAAATCAGGATCTGTCTCATAGAGGTGGGGCCATCTGGAAGTCTCATGGCCACAAGAGTCTAGTACTGTGGTGATTTCCACGACTGGAGGTCGACTTAGGCAATCAACAACTCGGTTGGTACTACCTGTTTTATACTTAATGTTAAGGTGGAATTGTTGCAAGTATGTGGACCACTTCTGATGGTGGTCATTCTACAATTTGCCTTGTGTCTACATGAGCTGCAACGACTTATTATCAGTGTGGATGATTGTCTCCTTCTCGATAATGTAATGCCTCCACTAGCGGTAGGCTTGCATAATGGAGTACATTTCTTTGTCGTAAGTAGGGTACTTATGAACAACATCATATAGTGTCTCACTATGATAGGCCACGGGGTGGTCGTGCTGAGTGAGGACTGCGCCCACAACATAGTCTGAAGCATCTATATTGATATCAAAGGGATGTTGTAGGTAATGTAATGAACGCACTTGGGTTGAGAAAAAGCGTTGCTTCAAATCATCAAACGCTTGTTGTTGCGACAATTTCCACAAAAAATTTTCCTTACCACCACGCCTAGTTGCTTGGCTGAGGGGCCATGCAATATGGGAGAATCCCAACACAAACCTACGATAGAAATTGAAAAGTACTAAGAAGCTTTGAAGCTTAGTGAGCGTGGTTGGGGTTGTCCAGTCACAAATGACTTGGATCTTAGTTGGATCCACATGCACACCATGCACATCAACAATGTAGCATAGGTACTAAATTTTTTCCATGTTGAATGTGCCACAAGTGTTCTACCCATGTCTTTTTGTAGATGAGGATGGCATCAAAATACACCAATACAAAATAATTGGTGAAATGCCGCAAGATATTATCCATCATTCTCATGAAAGTTGTTGGGGAATTTGTTAGACCAAACGACATGACCGACCATTCAAAAATACCTTTTTTTGAATTGAAGGTAGTCTTCCATACATATGTCTGGTCTATTGGGACCTGATGGTAGTCAGACTTCAGATCAATCTTACTGAAGTATTTGGCTCCCTTGAGCTGATCAAGGAGATCATCGATTCAGGCAATCGGGAACCAGTTCCTAACTATGATTTTATTTAGGGCCTAATAATCAATGCAGATTTTCCAGGTCCCGTATTTCTTCTGCATCATCACTATTTGGCTTCCCCAAGATGATGAGTTGGGTTGTATGTTCCCCTTGTGGAGAATTTATTGGATCTAACGTTTTAGCTCCTCATTTTATAACATAGAGCAATGATAGATTGGCCCATTGGGTAGCGGTGCGTCAAGGGTCAGATCGATGGAATGCTTGACATGATAGTGCAGAGGTACCTCAATAGGTGAGGAGATGATGTCTTTGTATTCTTCCATGACCTTATTCACTTTCTTCTGCTGCATGGAGAGGTCGGTCGTGGAGGCCATGGATGTGGTTGCAATATTTCACTCACTCTGAGAGCGAATCATGAAGAAGACAAACTTCCTAGTCTGAGAGATGACCTTCCTGCATTTCTTTGTAGAGATCAAGGAAATGGCATTAGGTGGGAGTACCTCAAGTATCCTGTACAATTTCTTGTTCAAAGTAATAATAACATTGCGAGGCCTAGACTCATATACAACACGATGTTTCCATAAATAAGGTTGGCCCAAAAGAACATCACAAACTTCAAGGGGAGCAACATCACACAATACCTCATCTTCGAAGGGCTTGATGTCATTAGGCAGGAGACATTGTTGGTTGACACAAAGATCGCTCCCTTGGCGGAGCCATTTGATGGTGTAGGGTTGTGGGTGCGGCATTGTCGGTAGGGCTAGTAGATTGACAACCTTCACTAAGATGAGGTTCTTCTAGCTATCGCTATCAACGATGAAGTGCTGCAAAGTGTTGTTGATATGAGGTTCTTCTGGATACCACTATCAATGATGAAGTGTTTCTTAGTGCCTTTCACCAAAATATTTGAATGAAAGAGGCGCTCTCCTTTCTCTGGCTCATCAGGTTCACCCGACTGGATCTGGGTCATAGGAATGGTGGAACTGTGTTCCACGTCAATGATCTATCTCCCCTTTTTTGGTTTTGACTCAGAGTCGAAACCCGCATCTAATTTAGAGGCTTTCACCTCAACCACCAATGAATACTTTGAGCAGCAATCAACAATGTTATGTCAGGGGCTTTTATGGAAGTAGCACCACTTCCCGGTATCTTTCTTTATCTTTCCGTTGTCCTTCTTTGCTTGTGGCTTAGACTAGTTTTCCTAAGGTTTCCCATATTTTCTCTGTCCTTTGTTCTACAGTTTGGGGCTGCCTTTTCCCTGCTTCTACTGTGAGGGTTTCCCAAACCCAAACTATTGCATCTTTTGTTTAATTTTCTGCTCGATTTTGATGATATATCAATAGTCCGTGCCCAAGGATGAGATGTCCAAAAACTCCATTTATTCCTAGATGTATCTATGCAAACCACTGTGATACTTTAGCACTAGATGTCGTTCATAATATTTGATACCCAACTTGGTGTGCAAGGTATGGAAGATATTTGTGAATGTTGGCACTGCTAGGTCCCTTTCCTGCCACAATGTGGTCCATTTTGTATACAAGTCATCATAACTTCCAACAATGTAGTATTGTTCCTTAATAACATCCTTGAATGATTCCCAGGTAAGTGTGACTATAACTAATGAGGGTTCCTTTGTTTCCTTTTTCTTACATAAATTCTCCCACCAATCTTTGACATCGGGAACGACTTTGAGGAGAACAAAATTAATCTTTTCTCTATTCGAAAATTTATGGACAGAAAAATACCCTTCTAGTAGATTCAACCATTTGTCTACAACATTTACATATATCCTACCTTCAAATATAGGAATATCAAAGTTGATTTGTACCTTTAAGGGAGCGGCGCCTCTGCTAGAGGAAGATGTGTCGCCTATTGGTAGTCATCAAAGGATTTGTGTAAAATTATCCATCATCTCGTTCCTTTGTTGCATGAGGGATTCCTCGAGCAACAATTTGAAAGGATATCCTATCCCATCATATTTCTTTTCTCCCGCCATGGAAGGTCGCTTGGGTGTGCAAGATATTTTTCCCTCAAGAGAAACAAGCTCGAGACCCAACTCTTTGTACCCTAACCTTGTCGGGGACATGCATTAAAAATGACAAGGAGCAGAACACTCTAATACCATTGATCCAGATTTTATGAGCATAATGAAATGAACACAGATTATTATTATTATTATTATTATTTAACATAGAGACACAAGGAACAATAATAGAGATATAGTAAAACTGGCTTCTATCCAATAAAGAAATATGATGAAACTGTAAAATGCAAATTGAAACAAGCTTGCTAGAATGGTGGCAACTTATCTCTAAGAAGAGATTTCATGGATGTTGTTGGTTGTAGAGAATGATTATCTTCTTGATTCAGAGGTTTGTTTCAGTCATGATTGGACCCCATTCCATAATGGGGGGTGTGGGGGGTGTGGGGGGTCTTTCCCCCCCACTAATGTCACCAGGGTTTCCAGGGGGGGTGGGACGACAATTTTTGTAGCCCCCCCCCCTTGGCGGGGGAAACGCCTCCGAAGTGAAATATTGGGAAAAACTGCCCTGTAAAATATTGTAATTTCGTAGTCAATATAGATCATTCATTATAAGGTCGCAAATCTGACCATAGAAGTTTTGTTAGGGTTTTTTTCCCTAGAAGGAAACCCTCTTTTATGAGGAAATTATATTTCGGCTATGTATGATGATGATTATTGTACTATGAGAGAGGAGATTGTGAGAGAAAGAAGAGGAAGTTATTGCAGGCGTGCTACAGGTTGTATCCCTTCATTTTTCTAGATAATAAAAAGGAAGGACTTTGCAATTTCTCTGGTGGATATAGCCCACACTGGGTGAACCACGTATATTTGTGTCTCTATTGTATTGTGTATCTTCTATGTTTTATTTATGCATTTGTTTTATTTTTTTGTTTCGCGATCCTATTTTTCTAACAACTGATATTAGAGCTAAAGGTAATTCACAGGAAAAGAGGGTTCCTGGTTCGAGTGGGAGCAATGGCAGAAGATGGAAATTTTAGGGTCGAGAAATTTAACGGCCAAAACTACTAGTTATGGAAGATGAAAATGGAATATACTTATATCAGAAGGATCTATTCCTACCATTGGGCAGAATAGCAAAGAAGACGATGACCATGAAGGATGAAGAATGGGAGGTTCTTGATAGAAAGGCGCTAGGAATGATACGGCTAATCCTGGAAGCATCAGTGGATTTCAATATTTCAAAATAAAAGACAATGAAGGAGTTGATCGATGCATTGGATTAACTATATGAAAAACCCTCAGCATCCAATAAGGTATTTCTATTAAAGAGATTATTTAATATGAATATGTCAGAAGGTGGTTTTGTTGCAGATCATTTAAATGAATTTAATATGATTACTAATCAACTAAGTTCTGTAAAAGTGGACTTTGATGATGAGGTCAAGGCTCTTCTAATCCTATGCTCATTTCCAGAAAGATGGAATGGCTTGGTCATGGTTGTAAGTAACTTTGTCTCTAGTTCAAACACTCTAAAATTTGATTATGTTTTTGGTGTTATCCTTAGCGAGGAAATGCGACGAAAAAGCATAGGTGAGACATTAGGTAATGTGTTAAACATGGAGAACAAGGGAAGACAAAAGGATAGAGGAAAGGGGAAAGGGCTCAGTGAACTGCAAAAATTCTAGGAAGGACAGATCCAAATCCAGACTGGGAAAGATAGAGTGTTGGAATTGTGGGAAGAAAGGACATCTGAAGAAAGACTGCAAAGCTCCAAAGAAACAAAGAGATGGACAACACGAGAAAAATCAAGAAGCAAATGTAACAGGTGATGTTTACAAGATGCTTTGATTCTTTCTATAGTTAATATTTCTGAGTCCTGGGTAGTAGATTCAAGGGCTTCATTTCATGCCACACCCCATAGGAAACATTTTCTAGATTATGTTCAACGTGACTTTGGACATGTTCATTTGGGTGATGATGCACCATGCAAAATTTTTGGAATGGTTAAGGTACAAATAAAACAAAAGAATGGAAACCAATGGTTGTTGAAAGAGGTAAGACATGTGCCATATCTAAGGAAAAATCTAATTTCAACAGGGCAGTTGGAAAGTGAAGGTTGTATATCTATATTTATAGATAAGGCATGGAAGGTCACCAAAGGATCATTG